>PVJN01013008.1:0-49544 GCA_004026805.1 Lasiurus borealis | reverse complement strand
GTGATGAATAGCAAGAACCTACAACCAAGAATAATCTATCCAGCAAGGCTAACATTCAGAATTGAAGGGCAGATAAAAAGCTTCACAGATAAGAAAAAGCTAAAGGAGTTCATCAACTCCAAACCAGTGTTATATGAAATGCTGAAGGGTACTCTTTTAGAAGAGGAAGAAGAAAGAGGTAAAAGCCAAAACAATTATGAACAAATACATATCTATCAACAAGTGAATCTAAAAATTAAGTGAATTAAAAATTTGATCAACAGAATAAACTGGTGAATATAATAGAATCAGGAGCACAGAAAGGGAGTGGACTGTTAATTCTTAGGGGGAAAGGGGTGAAAGGTGTACAGGGAGAAACTGGACAAAAATCATACACCTATGGATGAGATCAATGGGAGGGAACTAAGGGCAGAGGGAGGGGTGGGAGCTGGGTGGAGAGGTGCTGTGGAGGGGAAAAAAGAGAAACAAATGTAATAATCTGAATAATAAAGATTTAATTTAATAAAAAGGAAGAAAGAGAAGGAGAGAGAAAATGACAGGGATGTTGGGGAAGCATCTTGAGTGCTTGCTACATTTCTGGCCTTGTGATAGATAACCTATTTAATCTTGTCAATTGTGTCTACAAACCTTGGCAAAGCCCTTTTCTGTAGGCAAATTAGATGACATCATGCAGAATTCAAAATGGTCTGTATGACTCCAATGGCTGATTTTATATTATATTGCTAAATAATAATATCAAAGACTTAAGTCCATAATATGGGGATGCTATTTTTTTTCCAGTTCAAGTGGAGCTCCTATTAAAATGTTTGGGGAACATGTTTTCTAAAAGGAGAAAAATATCTGTATTGACAGATTGGTTGCAAGGATAAAATTAAAAAGCAAGTGCAAACAAAGCTTTCACAGCTGCAAAGAATCATGCAACCTAAGACCTGATATGGTTTTTATAGGTCCTGTGGTGAGTGCTCAGTGCATACTTGTTCATGAATAACATTGCTGAACAAAAGTGGATCCTATCCTTTTGTGTGCAAAATGACTTTTAGTACACATTAGCTTAATAACTGCATGTTTCTATAAGACAGCATGGATTTATTTATTTTTTCTATTTGTAAATCTGACATGCACTTATTTCTTACCTTGAGAATCTACTTTAGAAAGATTTTTATATATATAAAATTTATGAGAGAAAAATAGTCTTCAAGTTATAGGATATAGAATGTTACCACTGCACATTATCTGAAGCACACAAATGTAGGTAGATAAAAGCAGTCTTAAATTGCTGAAAATATCCATGCTAATGTCAGCTTTGGTAACTTTGTTTTATCTTACATGCTGCTTTTGTTTTAGCTGTGTACATCATTTTGTGACTTGTTGATGTTAGCCAAGGCATTATCAATGTGCATTTATATATATTTTACTTCAATTAACACCAAGATGAATATGTAATTGGTTCCTTTCAACTGAATGTTTTGGAGGCATATTTGAACTATTGTCCTGCTGCTTTACTAAAGTCAATTCTAAAAGTAGCTATTTAAATAAGGGAACAATTGAATAATTCTACACACAAGCTATTGGTTTCTTATAGGGAAATGAAGAATCAAGTAAAAAAAAAACACTGAGAATGAAGGCTCATATGTAATTTTGATTAGATCTCAATATCCTTATATGTTATAAAAATATGTTTTTAAAATTATTTTGTGTTCATGACATAGAAGACCAGAAATTCATTTTGCATGATTTTCTACACATATGAGTTAGGACTAGATTGTGAGCAATTGGTTAGTTATGTCTTCTAACATGGGATTCAGATAATTTACAGAAAAATTATCTGATGGCAAATTTCATTGCTATGAGCATTCAGAGAATAACAAATTGTGATCAAAGGGAAACTACATAGAGATTGTATTGTGTTCCCCCAATATTTATTATATCCTTGACAAGTGTATGCTTATTAATAACCTTTAAATTAACACATGAATTAAGGAAGTTGGAGAGTCATTTATATGCCAATCATCTAGGTTATGATAAGGCCTTTGGATTTTAGCCTCATAGAAATGGGGAACCACTAAAGGGTCTTAAAGAGAATGCGATGAATTTTAGACTAAAAAAAATTATCTGATGGCAAATGGATTAAGCTGGAGGCTGTAAGACCAATCAGATGGCTGATCCAGGCAATAGATGCTGGTTTACTAATAAGTATGGTTAGAGTGGGAGAGTGGGATGTGATTTTGCATACTTGGCATGTTAAATAGGAAGGCATTTGGCTGCAAGTAGTAGAACACTCTATTTCCATTGGTAAAAGCCTAGTTTATGCTTTTCACAAATGGACTCCTGGAAGCAATGGTAGCTAAAGTTGGTTCAGGAACTCAGTAATGTAGAATCCAGTGTCTTTGTAGTTCTTTGGGAAATATGCTATTCCTTCTTAAACACAAAATAATACAGGACAATAACAAAGGGAAAGGAAATTGTTAGGTAAAAATGTCCATTTTTATCATGAAAAGCTTCCCCAGAAACTCATTTAGCAGATTTAAAAAAAAATCTATTTGGATAGAGCCAAATACTACAGCAACCCTAGCTTGCGGGAAGGAAGGGAAATCAGGGAAAATATTATCATGTTTGATTGGCATGACCCATCACTAGGGTGCAATATTACTTCCCTAAATAAAATCACAATTCTGTTAACAATGGAGATGGGGAGAAGGGATGCTGCCAGAAAATTAACCATGTCTTCCATAGTATGTATTTTCACCCAGGTGACATGATGAAATAGGTTGTTGTGACTCTACTTAGGTGTGAATGTGCTGCTTCATTGGTGAGTTCATGTCCATGATTATTTGTGATGGCTTTAATTGGTGTATATAACCTAAGAGGTGTGAAAATTCAATTAAAAATAAAGCTTTCCATGCAGTTTAAAATTTTATCTTCTCTTTGTATTTATAACTTCCACATTGACAACCTGTACCGACCAAAGCATCTATCTCTTTAGCCAGGCTGCTATAGAGCTTTTTTGTTCCATGGTGATAATATTTTAATTTTCATTTCAATAAGAAGACATTGAAATTCAGGTTTCAGAACTGGTATGTGAAAGGATACCATAACACTGATCTGCATTTAATTTTTTTCATTATCTAGATATGTCATTATTTTACACTTTTTAAAAAAAATATATTTTATTGATTTTTCACAGAGAGGAAGGGAGAGGGATAGAAAGCTAGAAACATCGATGAGAGAGAGACATTGATCAGCCGCCTCCTGCACGCCCCCTGCTGGGGATGTGCGCGCAACCAATGTACATGCCCTTGCCCTGAATCGAGCCTGGGACCCTTCAGTCCACAGGCCGAAGCTCTATCCACTGAGCCAAACCGGTTTGGGCTACACTTTTTTTTTTTTTTTTAATTAAGGCAGTTGATTTTTCTTGTGGCTGTAGATTCTCAATAGGAGTAAAATCACATGACCATGCAGACCTGTATAATCTGCTTCAGGTTTTTTGGCAACAACTGCCAGAAAGGATATTAACTTTAGGGAACCTTCATCAAGCTTGAAGATCTGCAGCATCTGGCATGTTAATCAACGATTTTTGTAAAGTCAGTGAAAACAAGGGAGCTTTTATGTATTTTTAATTCATTTAAGAAAATTGAATACCATTTACCTTTAAATGTTATCAATTTAGCAATTGAATTACAGTAATCAAGTTCTTTGTCTATTGAAGGGAAGGTATTATGCTACTCCCTAAAATGCATAGAAAACACCTGGCTTTTTGCTACTATGCAATAAATATTACATAATTTACCTTTAAAGGAAAATTGAATGTCTTAAGCAGTTTTGTTATGGAGTAATTTCTTAGATGAAAACTACAAAATATGCACCTAAATATATATAATCAGACAAAAGAAAAACTAGCTGATAGAGCTCAGTTTATGTCATTTTCTACTCTTATATTTTCATATTTTATATTTACATATATATTTTTACTGTATGTACTATAAATAAAAAATAAAATATAAATAGATATGTCCTATTATATAATGTACTTTTACATTAAATTATAGGCTAAACGAAAATATCACACTCATCTGAAAAATAAACCAATCAAAAATATAATTTTTAGGATCATTGAAATTTAGATAATATAGGTGGTTTGAGGTATTAACCTTCTTAAGAATACTAAATTTGTAGATAATGAAATACAAAACCCAGATCATTGAGTTATATGTTCAAGAGCTCACAGCTTATCACAGACAATCAGTACTAGTTAGGATCACAGGATCCTAATACTCAGTGTAATGATCCTAAATTTATTTTTCTAAATATCCAGATATAGTCATTACTCAAACCTGGAAGTCCTTCAACTGTAGCATAATGTAACACCAGGTAGATGAGATTGCTTTATTATGCACCAAAGAGCCTCTTAGATAATTGCTCTTTGAACCTCAACTTGTTGAAAGATGTAATTTGTGGGAGGTTAGGAGATAGTTGTCTAGAAATCATTAGTTTTGGTTCAAGTAATAGATATCCTATATAATAAAAGGGTAATATGCAAATTGACCCTAATGGCAGAACTACCAGAACGATCACCACACTAGTCACTATGAGGCACACTGACTACCTCGCAGTTCCTTTCTCTGGCCAGTAGGCTCTAATTGCCTGATGGCCTCCCATGGCAGGGAACAGCTGACCTCTGGGTCCCTTCCCCTGGCTGCCAGTCACTGATCACCTGATGGCAAATGCGAAACCAGGGCTGGGTGGCGGTGGTGGGGAGGGGGTCAGTAGGGCTGCCTGCAGGCAGCTGGGGAAGCTTTGATTGCAGGCCAGGCTTAGGGACCATACCTAAGCACAAATTTCGTGTGCCAGGCCTCTAGTATAGGGAATATTTGTCAAGTATTTGTTATCAGTCCCAAGTCCATGTGCCCAACACTTGGAAAGATCTCAACTCAAAACATCAAAGTTTGGAATAAGAAAAGATTTATTGATCAAGAATGCACCAACTGTGAAGATTTGAGACCTAATCCTCAAATCTCTCTTAAGAAAATGCAGAGTTCAGGCTTATTTTATGGCAAGGGAAAAGGAATGGAGAAGGACTGTTTTTGTAAAATTCTAGCCACAAGCAGAATGCCTCTAATGATTCATGTCTATATGCAAGACTAGGCAGAAACTATTAACTTGGAGGCCATGGGAATTAAGCAAGCTTGAACAAGATGGAGTCAAAGAGAGACTGAGCATTTCACTCCGTTACACCATGTAATGTTTAAGGAGCTGGGGATATAATCCTATATAATAAAGAGGAAATATGCAAATTGACCATCACACCATAACAAGGTGGCTGTACCCACAGCAAAGGCCGAGTTCCCATAATGAGCCTTCGTAAGCATCAATCAGCAGGGACCTGAGGCTGTGTGGTGCTGGGCCAGGGCAGGGGACGTGAGGCTGTGCCTCCCACCTGGTGGGGTTTGACAGGGGACCTCAGGCCATGCCCCCCATCTTCGTGCTAGGTGGGGAGACCTCAGGCTTCTCCCTTGACTCAGTGATGGGCTGGGGCACCTGAGGCTATGCCCCCTGCCCCAGCACTGGGCCATGGGATGTCAGGGCATGCCCCCTACCCTGGCAGCACTGGGGGACTTCAGGCCACTACCCTCACTTGGCAGGGTTTGACAGGGACCTCAAGGCATGATCTATCCCCCTGCCCGGTGACCTAAGGCTCTGCCCCCCACCTGGCAAGGCTTGACAGGGCAGGGCCAGCCAGGTCTGGATCTAGCCCAACGGGGGTGGGACTGGCCAGGTCTGGGTATTGCTCAATTTCAAGGTACACATGGGTGGGTGGGGACTTGACTCTGCTTCCCATGGCCTGCCAGATTCTGACAGGAGCAAGATTTTCATATATATTTTACTAATTTTCTTTCATCTCTGACACTTCTATTATAAAGGGCAAATAGCAATATTAAAATATTTTTGCTAAATAATTCCTTTCTTTTTAATTTTTTAATTAATGTATTACATGTATACATATCTTCCAATTCTGCCCCCCCACTCCCATGCATACCCTAACCCTCCAGCATCTTATGTTCATTGATTATACTTATAAGCATGCATACAAGTTCTTTGGTTGATCTCTTATCTACCCCATCTCTCCCTAAACTTTCTGCTATAATTTGACAGTCTATTTGATACTTTACTACCTCTGTATCTATCTTTTTGTTCAACAGTTTATAATGTTCTTTATTACCCATAAATAAGTGAGATCATGAGGTATTTTTCTTTCATTGACTGACTTATTTCACTCTCCAGTTCCATCCAGGTTGCTGCAAATGGTAAGAATTCCTTCCTTTTGATGGCAATATAGTATTCCATTGTGTAGATGTACCATAGTTTTCTGATCCATTCATCTGCTGACAGACACCTAAGCTGTTTCCAAATTGTAGTTATTGTAAATTGTGCTGCTATGAACATAGGGGTGCATGAATCCTTTCTGATTGGTGTTTCTAGTTTTTTTTTTAGGATATATTCCTAAGAGTGGGATTGCTGGATCAAATGGGAGATCCATTTTTAGTTTTTTTGAGGAAACTCCATGCTGTTCTCCACAGTGTCTGCACCAGTCTGCATTCCCACCAGCAGTGCATGAGGGTTCCTTTTTTCTGCATCCTCGCCAACACTTGTCATTTGTTGATTTGTTGATGATTGTCATTCTGATAGGTGTGAGATGGTATCACATTGTCGTTTTGATTTGTATCTCCCAGATAATTAGTGACTTTGAGCATGTTTTCATATGTCTCTTGGCCTTCCTTCAGTCATCTTTCAAAAAGGTTCTATTGAGGTCCATTGCCCATGTTTTTTATTGGATCATTTATCTTCCTTTTATGAAGTTGTATAAGTTGCCTGTAGATATTGGAGATTAAACCTTTATCAGTGATAACATTTGCAACTATGTTTTCCCATACAGTGGGCTTTCTTGTTGTTTTGTTAATGGTTTCTTTTGCTGTGCAAAAGCTTTTTATTTTGATGTAGTCCCATTTGTTTATTTTTTCTTTAGCTCCCATTGCCCATGGAGCAGTATCAGTGAAGAAGTTCTTTTGGCATATATCTGAGATTGTGCTGCCTGTGGATTCCTCTAGTATTTTATGGTTTCACCTCTTAGGTTTAAGTTCTGTATCCATTTGAAGTTTATTTTTTGTATATGGTGTAAGTTGGTGTTCTAGTTTCATTTTTTGCATGTATCTGTCCAATTTTCCTACCACCATTTATTGAAGAGGCTGTCTTGACTCCATTGTATGTTCATGTATCCTTTGTCAAATATTAATTGAGCATAGTGATTTGGGTCGATATATGGATTGTCTATTCTATTCCATTGGTCTATGTGTCTGCTCTTGTGCTAGTCCCAGGCTGTTTTGAGAACAGTGTCTTTGTAAAATAGTTTGAAATCTGGTATTGAGTATTGAGGTCCCACCTACTTTATTCTTCTTTCTCAGGATTGCTGTGGCTATTTGGGGTCTTTTTTGTTCTAGATGAATCTTTGGAGAGTTATTCCTACATCTATGAAATATGTTGTTGGTATTTTAATGGGTAGTGCATTGAACCTACCAATTGCTTTGGGTAGTATGGACATTTTAATCATGTTGATTCTCCCAATCCATGAGCATGGTATACTCTTTCATCTCTTTATGTCTTCCTCTATCTCTTTTTTCAGTGTCCTATTGTTTTCTGTGTCTTTTATCTCTTTAGTTAGGTTTATTCCTAGGTATCTTAATTTTTTTGGTGTAATGGTAAATGGGATTACTTTTTTAGTCTCTCTTTCCGTAATTTTCATATATTAGTATATAGAAATGTCATAGATTTCTTGACATTAATTTTGTATACTGCTACATTTCCAAATTCATTTATTAAGTCTATTAGCTTTTGGATGGAGTCTTTCGGGTTTTTTTATGTACAGTATCATGTCATCTTCAAATAAAGACAGCTTTTATTTCTTCTTGTTTAATTGCAATGGCTAATACTATGTTGAACAGGAGAGGTGAGAGTGGGCATCCCTGTCTTGTTCCTGTTCTGGCCTCCTAGAAGGAGATTGGAAGTGTTCTTTCCTATACATTTTCTGGACTACTCTGAGGAGGGTAGGTTTTGGAATGTTTGGTAAAACTCCTGTGTGAAGCCATCTGGCCCCAGGCTTTTGTTTGCTGGAAGCTTTTTGATGACTGCTTCAATTTCTTCCATAATTATCAGCCTGGTGAGATTTTTAGAATCTTCCTAAGTAAGCTTCAGAAGGTTTTATATTTCTAGAACTATATCCATTCCCTCCTGGTTGTCCAGTTTGTTGGAATAGAGTTGTTCATAGTATTTTTTTTTTAACAATTCTTTGTATTTCAGAGGGGTCTGTTGTTATTTCTCCTCTTTCATTTCTGATTCTGTTTATTTGAGTCTTCTCTCTTTGCTTCTTGGTGAGCCTAGCTAAAGTTCCATCAATCTTGTTTATCCTTTCAAAGAACCAGCTTTTGGTTTTGTTGATCTTTTGAATTGTTTCTTTGGTCTCTATGTTGTTTATCTCCCCTCTGATCTTTACTATTTACTTCCTTCTCCTGACACTGGGCTTTTCTTATTGTTCTCTTTCTAGCTCTTTTAGTTGTAGAGTTAGGTAATTTATTACCATTGTTTCTTGTTGTTTTTTGTTTGTTTGTTTGTTTGTTTTTTTTTGCAGTAGGCTTGTAAAGCTATGAACTTCCCTCTCAAGACTGCTTTCACTGTGTCCCATAAATGTTGTATTGTTGTGGTATCATTGTCATTTGTTTCCATGATGTTTTTAATTTCTTCCTTGATCTCTCTGGTTACACAGTCATTGTTTAATAGCATGCCGTTTGATCTCCATGTGTTTGATTTCTTTGTATTGTTTTTATTGTAGTTGATTTCCAGTTTTATGCCACTGTGTTCTGAGAAAATGCTTGATATGATTTCTATCTTCTTGAATTTGAAGAGACTTTGCCTATGACCCAACATATGGTCTATCTTTGAAAAGTGACTCATGTGCACTTGAGAAGAATGTATATTCTGTGGCTTTGGGGTGAAATGGTCTGAAGATGTCAATTAATTCCACCTGGTCTAGTGAGTCATTTAGGATTGATGTTTCTTTGCCGATTTTTTGTTTAGAGGATTTTTCCAGTGGTGACAGTGGGGTATTAAAGTCTCCTACTGTGATTGTATTGGTGTCAATCTCTCCCTTCATATCCTCCAGAAGATTTTTTTTTATGTATTTAGGTGCTCCTGTGTTGGGTGCATATATGTTTACCAGAGTTATTTCTTCTTGTTGGATTGCTCCCTTTAGTATTATCAAGTGGCCTTCCTTGTCTCTTATTATGTCCTTCACTTTGAGATCTAATTTGTCAGATATAAGTATTGCAACCCCAACTTTTTTTTTCATTTCCATTTGCCTGAAAAACTGTCTTGCATCTCTTCACTCTCAGTGTATGTACATCTTTTATTCTGAGGTGAGTTTCTTGTAGACAGCATATATATGGATCATGTTTTCTTATCCAATACATTACCTTATGTCTTTTCATTGGAGCACTTAATCCATTTACATTTAAAGTTATTATTGATAGGTACTTATTTGTCGCAATTTTTATTCTTTACCCCTGTGTTCCTTCTTCGCTTCCTATTTCTACAGCAGACCCTTTAGGATTTCTTGCATTGCTGGTGTGGTGGTAATAAATTCCCTTAGTCTTTTTTTGTCTGTGAAGCTCCTGATTTCACCTTCAATTTTGATTGAAAGCCTTGCAGGGTACAGTATCCTTGGATTCAGACCCTTACTTTGCATGACTTTGTGTATTTCATTCCATTCCCTTCTGGCCTGATGAGTTTCTGTTGAGAAATCAGTTGCTAGTCTGATGGGGGTTTCTTTATAGGTAACTTTCTTTCTCTCTTTGGCTACTTTTAAGATTCTTGCTTTGTTGTTGATGTTTGCCAATTTAATTATAATGTTCCTTCAAGTTGGTCTTTTGGGGTTCATTTTGCTTGGGGCTCTGTGAGCTTCTTAGATTTGTGTGGGCTTTTTCTTCCCTATATCAGGGAAGTTTTCTGTCATTATTTCCTCAAATAGGTTTTCTATTCCTTGCTCAGTTTCCACTCTTTCTGGAACCTTTATTATGTGGATGTTGTTTTGTTTTGTGTTATCCCAAAGTTCCCTTAGGCTCTCTTCTTACTTGGTAGTTTTGTTTTTTTTTCTAGAAGCTGCTTTATTTGAGTATTTTTTCCTACCTTGTCTTCTAGCACACTGATGTGGTCCTCTGCTTCTTCTAGTCTACTTTTGATGTTTTCTATTGAGTTCTTTACAGCAGCAATGTCATTTTTCATTTCTTCTTAATTCTATATAATTTCCCCTTGGTTCTTACTCATATTGTCGAATTTGTCTTCCATTCTTTTCAGCCACCTTATGAACATTTCTCTAAACTCTTTCTCTGGCAGGTTGTTTGCTTTTATTTCCTTTATTTCCTTTCCTGGTGATGACTGCTTTTCTTTCATACGCGGGCTGTTTCTTCATCTGCACATGGCCTTTCTTCTCTGGGTGTCGGGTTATGTAGTTCTCTCTTATTTCAGTGTGGCAATGTGGAGCTCCTCTGGATGTGAGTGTTTGCGCAGATTGGGGAGCTGTGTTCTGGGTCCCCCAACTGTTCAGTGGGTGCCACAGCTGTAGCTTTTCTGGCTTCCGTAAACATCCTAATTAATTCTCTTTTAATGTGCATGAAATTTTGCACTGGGTTACTAGTATTGTGTAACACATAAAATTCTTGTCATAGCACTTACATTCAGAGAAGACAACTCTGTAGGGATTAAGCAAACAAAGGAATAAAAGGAAATGTATATATTTGTAAATGTTCATTCTCAAAACCTGGCTACAATAAAGTCTTCTAACTGACAGGTCCTACACATTCTTTAAAGTATTATACTCTAGTACAGTGGTTCTGAACCTTTCTTATACTGTGACCCTTTAATACTGTTCCTCATGTTGTGGTGACCCCCAACCATACAATTATTTTCCTTGCTACTTCATAACTGTAATTGATTTTTTACAGAGAAGAAGGGAGAGGCATAGAGAGGTAGAAACATCAATGAGAAACATCAATCAGCTGCCTCCTTCACACATCCCACTGGGTATGTTGTGGTGACCCCCAACCATAAATTATTTTCCTTGCTACTTCACAACTGTAAATATCTGTGTTTCCCGATGGTCTTAGGTTCTACAGCAGTGGTTCTCAAACTGTGTGGGCCGTGACCCACAGGTTGAGAACTGTTAGCAGAGTCACCTAAGACCATCGGAAAATGCAGATATTTACATTGTGATTCATTAACAATAGCAAAATTACAGTTATGAAGTAACAAGGAAAATAATTTTATGGTTGGGGGTTATGACAACATAAGGACTATATTAAAGAGTCATGGAATAGAAAGGTTGAGAACCACTGCTTTAGTATTTTTTAAATGTATATATATATATATATATATATATATATATATATATATATATATATATATATATATATATATACTGAGGGAATTATTTAGCCTTATTCTAGCATTGCACATTAGAAAATTTTGGGCTTTAGAATGAAACTCACCTGAGCTCCAATTTTCATTTAAGCATATATCATATTTATTTATTCAATTTTAAAATAGACCTAACTCACCCTAACCAGTTTGGCTCAGTGTACGGAGCATCGGCCTGCAGATTCAAGGGTTCCAGGTTCGATTCCTGTCAAAGGCATATACCTTGGTTGTGGGCACATACCCAATGGGGAGTGTGCAGGAGGCAGCTGGTCGATGTTTCTTTCTCATTGATGTTTCTAACTTTTTATCCCTCTCCTTTCCTCTCTGAAAAAAATCACTAAAATATATTTTAAAAAATAAAATAAAATAAACCTAACTCTATGCCTAGAATATATTAGGCACTCAATAAATGCTATTTTCCTTTATTCCCATCATTCTTAGGGTTAGATCTACATGGGGAATATAAATTTCATATAAAATAAGCCTGGATAAATCTTCCGTTTAAGGATTCTGTTCAGAATCTAATTCAGTTAGAAGTTTAAGTGGTAGTTACTATGAATTACTATGAGTTGGTAAGATAGCAGATATTTTGTCCTCTAGCTGGGAACACAATTGAGTCTTCATTAGTCCTTTCCTTCATTTTCAGGGTGATAAAACATTAAATCCATGAGCATTAGCCCTTTGTCTTTGTCTGCTGTTTAGAAGTAATGTTTTATGGGACAAAATGTTGATCCATTAGGCATTTAGCAAACCCACAAATGGTGGTTCTGACAAAATCATGGTGAGTAAAAAAAATAAAATTCAAAAGCAGAAAGTTTCTATTTCCATGAAGATGTTTTACTGCTTTCTTCATGATGGAGGAAATCCAATGTAATTAATATGCCATCATCTAGCTGGCTGATTTCACTGAAGCATGATATCATATTAAGGGTCTAGAGTTAGTTACTTCTGAAAACTGAATTACAGTGTTGATAGATCAGTCTTTATAAAGATAATTCCATAGTGTTATCCCAAGGCATATTCTATGTCCATGCCACCCTGTCTATTTACCTCATTTTTGAGTAAGTAGTGGGTTCCTGAGAAGAAAGTTAACCTATATCCAGAGCAGATGAACATATCCATCAGATTTTAATGGTATACTTCATTGTGGAGGTGTTTTGTTAAGTATTTCTTCTTTAATGTTCTTAGTCATAAGTCCTTAATCTTGTGTCTTACAAGTTCCTGATTATTAGCCAATATTCATTAATCACAGCCCAATATTTGGTACAGCTTCTTATTTCAGGTCATCTATCTTTGCAGGCAAAGTGGACAATGTGATATAAGGCTAATATTCTGTCTGTTGAAAGAATTGCCTTTAGTTCCAGGCCTTCAGAGTCTCTTAGATGTTTGTTAAAATAGTACACTTTTGGATCTGTGTCTGGGCTTTAGAATATTGCACCTATCTATTTATCTATGTTTTATGATTTTAATTATAGCATATACTTCCTCTTAACAATTTCTTTAAAAATAATACTGCCAATCCTTGCATATTTCTTCTTCTGTGTAATATTTTACATTAATTTAGAAAAACTGGATAGCTTTATTATGTAACTCATCAGTTACTCAAGGCTTATTTTAATACTTTTAATAAAATTGAGCATAAATTTGGCCTGGTTTTGAGGTTCCAACATAATAGGACCTCACTCAAAGCAATTTAACTTTGTCTCAATGATCAGATTCTTTTTATTAGACTCACCCACACAGTCATTTTGATGAATAATATTAATTGTTATTAATGAATAATAAAATATCGCAAACTTACTGTGCTAGTTGCCAAGTAGCTAGAAGACTTGGTCAAATATGTTTTATTTTTCACTAGAAATTTGTAATGTAGTGGAGAAAATTTGTTATGGACACACAAATGAAAATGGCACAAGCTAGTCTGTAAATAGAACCTCCATTATAAAGGTGTGAATGAAATTTAAATCCAGCCTTCCAATCCTGTCTCTATCATTTTCCCAATGTTTACTCATTTTCAAAGCTCAGATCAAAATCATTTTCTACATGATATCTTCTCTAATGGACATAATTCTTAATGATCTCATCCATTCCACTGTTCTATAATATTAACTATATTACTAATATTGAATGAATTTCCTGTTGTGCTAACTATTGTACTATGTGCTTTAAAAAAATCTATTCCTCAAATTTTACACAAGGAGATATATTACTATCATTCTTACTTTATTGCTGAGGGTTGAGAGGTTCAGAGAATTTCCTTTCCCCTAAGTTATGTAATTAATAACTGGTAGAATTAAAATTTGATCTTAGATTTGTTTGACTTCAGGCCTCAAAGTTTTCCAACATGTTTCCTCTTTACTCAGATCAACAGTAATTTATATTCTGTATATTTAAGCTTCTCTTTGAGTATTATATTATTTTATTTCCTCAATGCCCATTTGACACCAAAAGTCTGTCAAATTGTTGGCTACATTTATTCAGCATCTTAAATGATTCCTTTACTAGTACATATTTACCAAATGTTATGCTCTATCTTTCCTCAAAAGAAAATCTTACTTATTACCTTAGGAATTTGTTGGTGATTACCTTATTTTATCATGAGGATATCCTCTAAGGTAATAAATTTGGGAAGTAATACATAAATGTTCTAGTTTAAAATGTAATGAGAATCATATTTTGATTGGCTATGCATGACACTTAATCTTTCCTAAAATGTTAATTTATTTCCTTGTTTATTTACTGTCTCTTTGTGAAGTGCCTATTTTCCTGTATCTCTGCCAGACTGGGGATGTGGTAAATAAGTGGGGGAGAGATGAAGGGATTCAGGCAGGAAACCCATTGTAGTTTTTAGTATTCCTGGAGAATGTGTCACCTAAACTGAGATCTGATGGATGAGGATTAATTAGACGATATAGGAAAAGAGTATTTTAAACAATGAAAAAAGCATGTGTAGAAAAGCTCAGCGGTTTACAAGAGCATGAAGAAGTATAGCATACAGGGAGTGGGATTGGGGATTGCATGTTAGGAAATGTATGTAGAGGAATGGTTATACAATTTTTACAAAGTTCAGACTCTGTCTTGAGATGGGTGGGTAACCACTAGGAGACTTCCAGTGAAGTTTGATCCTCAAAATTGTATAGCAGAAAAATTATTTTTGTCTAGCTGCTTATTGGAGAATGCATTCGGCTGGGGACGGTGATGAGATTAAAACCAGAGAGTTAGGTTGAGTGGACAAATAGATACCAGAGATGGACATGGCAGGACTTTGTGATTATTGGGTGCAGAGGTTCAGGCAAGCAGCAGACTAAAATCAGTGAACCAGACATGTGCAATCTAAAGCTATAATTTTTTGAAGAAAATATTAAAGCGTAAGAAATGCAAAGATAATTATAGGTATTATTTACTGATAAGTTACATAGTGGGAATAAAATATTTTATAAACAGTTTGAAAACAATTTCTAGGCAACATGATGTTAAAGTACCTTTCAGATATGATCAACACAAAGGCTGTTTGAGATTTTGGAAGTGTCATAATTTGTTCCATTTCCAGGAACACATTTACAGACAGCATTTACTTACCCAAAAATTCTCAGGAAAATAGTAATCCTCCATTTTACTAGTACACTGTAGTGTTGGCTAATTCAAACCTAATTTATTTTTCATAGTAACATTCACCTGACAATGTTCAATGTGATGTGGTATTTTAAATATACATATTTCATTGCTATTATATGTCCTCGCTGCTATAAGACATTATCATTCATTATTTTATCCATTTTCTCTTTGCTACTTCACCTTGAATCTTTTCAAATTGTTGCATTAATAGTTCCTATTTTTCCTTCATATTTTTCTATTATCCCTGTAAGTCAAATGTACAAGATGAAAATGAAACTAAAATTAAACATAATCAAAACATGATTTTACCATAACTCAGTACATATTCTCTAATGAATGGAAATCTTTTGTCTTGTTATACACTAATGTCCTGAGAATGAAAGTAAATTACACAGAAAAATTGCCAATAAGAAAAGGGAAATGAATGAACTAATTGCAATGAGAGGAGAAATGATTATGAATATTTCTATATTGTTTAATTGCACTGATACTAATATTATAGCTATTCAATCCAAGTTACTGTTATTTGAAATAATGATTATTCCAGGGAACAATAAACAATAATGATTATTCCAGAGGAACAGTAACACTAATTAGAATTTTTATATCATATTGATGGGATAAATTTGGTTTTGATGTTGTATTCTAAGTTCAAGAGTATTTGAATGTTTCATCTTACAGAACACTTTCATATTTCCTATCATTTTTGATGCCGTCAATAATTCTGTTAAGTCAGATAATCCTTAGTTTATATAAGAGAAAACTGAGACTTAGTGAGGTTGAGTAACTTTTCTGATAACACCAAACTGGTAAACATCAGAGCTGGCACTCAAACATAGATGTCTGACTCTAAATTCTATCCTTATTCCTGTATTATGATTATGTTAAAACACACACACACACACACACACACACACACACACACACACACAATCTGATGAGTTGCAGTGGCTTGTTTTCAGTCCCATTAACGTTTATTGTATGCGGATTAAGCGATTCTTCTAATGATGGGGAGCCGTGCTCAAGAGTGCTGAGGCTAACATCAGGATCTCTTCTTACCTACAGATAACTTCAATTCATGAGGAGATTATGCTATTTAAATTACATTTTTGCTGAGTTAGTATATTCTTCAGTACAGTTTTTCTTTTATTAAGTTTATAAAAGCATAAGGAATGTTATCCACGGTGAAAAGTGCAAAGAATCACATTCTAATCCAGATTGTTGTTCTTAGATGCCTGTACTAGGATAGGAGATGACAATATATACTGGTAACTATTTTGTGAGCAAAGGGGTTTTTTGTTTGTTTGTTTGCTTGCTTTTATACTAAAGAGAATACAGTGGGTCCAATAAGACAAACATAGCATACCTTATTGCCATATATCAAATTCCAAGTACTACATTTAAAGTTTTGTCTCTTTAAATGAAAAGGACATCTCTTTTTGAGTAGTATGAGAAATGAATTTTAAGTAGCTTTTTACAAATAAAAAGAAACAAATATGCATTTTAACTGGCATCTTTAGAGTTTGAGGAGTGGCTTATTTTTGAAGTAAGACTACCTCCAAAAGTAGTCTTAAAATAAATAATGACCTTAGAACTACTTTAAAAAAAAATTGGAGTTCAATTACAAATCTAAATTTGTTACATTAATTTTCCCCAATATATAAGCGTAAGTAATTGGTGAATTTAGATAGTTTTCAATTATTAAAAAATGATTTATTAGGGATTTATTGAGATGAAATGATTGCCAGTAAAGCAAATAAGGAACTCAGCTTGTGGCATGTTGATCATTACTTGGTTAATAAACTATAAGTAGAAATTCTCAGCAGTAAATGGTCAAATACAAATTGTAATGCTGTGATTAAAATTACCTTGGGAATGGAGACTTTTTAATATGCTTGAATTTTTTATTCATAGCATATTTTCCCTGATGACTTCTGTTCATAGCCAGAGAGAGAGAGAGAAAGTGCTTGCTGGGTCTCATTGTTACTTGCTACTCAGATTCTGCTAGAACTTAAAGGATAGTGAAGACCTGACTTTCTGTATGAGCATGAATGAGGTCTCTGAAGGATAAAGAACCTGTAGGAGGCTGCCATATAAATTCCAAGTTATTGCACTAAGGCAGGAATCTCCTATTTTATAAGCTGAGTAGGTCCTCTATACATAACGAGGAATTTGAAAGCCCTGAATCCTGTTAGTAACCAGGAATGGCTTGTATGAAGCTGATGAAAGATTTGGAAGCATTAGCAAGTGGGGAAAAAAGTGACATTGTGCTGCTCATCATGGCCTGAGTTTGGTCACTGAGGTGGGGGTGGGCTGTGTTTGAGAAAATATGAATAGACTCATTTTAATAATTTTTATTACTTTTGTAAAAATCACAAAATAGGCTATTGATCCAAAAAGTTAATAGTGCATTTTATTACGAATACTGTACAATTGAACAGCCATGTAAACATATAGAAGTTGAGGTTTTAGAGACCCTAGCTTCATGGAGGTACTTCAGAAAATGGCCCAAAAATATTTTCTATTATATTTATGATTTACCTAGTGCCTAAGTAAATGTGAGGGAAACTAAAGTTTTATGAAGACTAACCAAAGTTTAGTGGGAATATGGTTTAAACTTGAGTGGAAGATATATTGCAGAAAAATTTATGTTGCACTGTTCCTTGATGCTGATGAAAAACATACGCTTAGATAGAGAGCAGGCAAGTGCCTCTGGTGGAGAGGATTAAGCAAAAAAAAAAAAAAAAAAAAAAAAAAAAAAAAAAAAAAAAAAAAAAAAAAAAAAAAAAAAAAAAAAGAAAAGAAAAAGAGAGAGAAAGAACTCGTGGATAAGGACAACAGTGTGGTGATTACAGAGGGGAGAGAGGATAATTGGAGGTGTAAGAGAGGATGGGGATAAATGGTGATGGGGGAAAAAAGAAAAACAAAGAAAGAAAGAAAGAATCAAATACGAAAAATATTTTAAAAGAACATAAAAATATCCTATATAATAAAAGCTTAATATATTAAGTGTTCAGTCATCTGGTGACTGGTCGACTGTTCAACCAATCAAAGCGTAATATGTTAATGAATGCTAAGGCTGCTCAACCACTTGCTATGACTTGCACTGACCATCAGGGGGCAGATGCTCTGACCAGTAGGTTAGCTTGCTGCTGGGTCCAGCTGATCTGGAGTGAACGAGATGGATTAGACATGCCCTAGAACCCTCCCACAGTCACTTCCCAGCCCCAATCATGCACTGGTGGGGTCCTTTGGCCTGCCTATGCCCTCTCACAATCTGAGATCCCTCCGGGGATGTTGGAAAGCCAGTTTCAGCCTGATCCTGCAGGCCACTTCCCTGGGGAGGGTGCCAAATGCAGGGCTCACGGCTGGTGAGCTGCTGTGGTTATATGAGCCTTTCCTGATTGGGACTGAACTGAACCTGCAACAGGCATAGTGGGGCCAGGATGAATGGGAGTAGCAGGTAGGAGCAGCAGGTGGCATTGGACTGCCAGTTTTGGTCCCATCTCTGCAGGCCACCTTGAGGGACTCCACCCATGCACAAATTCATGCACTGGGCCTCCAGCATGTATATATAAGAGCAAATAGCTTTCTATTATCTTTGCATTTTGATACAAGTAATAGGAAGTTTTAGTGCTTATTATTGGACCTGGTAAATAAATTAATATATATTATTTTAATATCTATAGCAGATAAAAGAGTATTATTTGTATTGATTACTCTTTTTTTCCATAAGAAATGTTGTTCTGACTAGCTGATATTGTTTAATGGATAGAGCATCAACCCATGGCCTAAAAGATCTTTGATTCTGGTCAAGGACACATGTCTCAATTGTATGAGATTTTTTTTTTCCTCGGAAATGCAGAATGATTATGGACATATAATTAACTGATGCAGAGGAATACTTATACAAATAACAAATATAGATTTCACAAAACGATGTTTTTTGTATGCTAGCTTAAGTTTATTAAATGTTATGCCCTTTGATTTTTAAAATAATTATACTTATTTTTTCATTTTTCTTTTTTTGTTTCTATTTTAGTATTAAAAGTGATAGTTGTATCAAATTAAAATGTATTGTATTTCATGACTATCTCAAATATCTTTCTTGCTTTATTATTTCCATTCTCCTGGACTTCTATATACCTCATATTATCTTCATTGTGGAGATCCTGTTAGTTTCAGGCAAATATACAAGAAAGGTAAGGCCAAGCTCAAGGCCTGACTGATTCAGCTCTAAATATACAATGAGCTGCTTACAGATTTAAACAGTCTATTTCTAAATAGATAATGAAGATAAGATTAAGACAAAAGTGTCAGCTGTCTGAGATTCTTGTTCCACACAACAAAATGGATGATATTTGAAGCAAAAGGGGCTGGATAATTGCAGTGAGAACCGTTGGACATGCCATTGCTGAAGAACAAAATATATACTGTAGCTAAGTGGGTTTATATTGTGAAATTATTCTGAGGTGGGGGTAGGGGTTAGGTAGCAAGCACACAACCTCATTGGAATCCAGAGACCAGGAGAAACTGTTTTGTGAAAGCATCAGGGGTAGGAGATGGTGGAAGGGAAATGGGTTAGTGGGAAATAGATTCATAGCAACTTCTCTTAGTCTTTCCATCCTCTCCTATTCCAGAAAAATCATAAGGTATCATGATCCAGACCTCTGCCTATATGGATATATGAAAGGTAAGCAGGGCACTATAGTGAAGTTATTCCCCTAGAGGTAACACCTTATCTGTTTTTGGTGTGGTGAGTGCTCAGAGTTCACAGACTTTATAGAAGTGTGACATGACTCAATAGTCTATGCAAAAATAGTAATAGCCTGTTTTACTTGTTATCCCAAATGGCTGCACAATAAATATATCAGCAGCCTTTCATCAAGTACACTTAGGAACAATTTCATTCCTCTGACCTAATCATTTTTTCCCAGTAATTAGCATTATGTGGACTCTGGTGATTAAAGAGCTACTTAAAACTCCCTTGGAAGGAAGAGTAATTGTTTTTTTGAAGTCTGAGTTGAATATGGACTTAAATTATATAATGCCATGAAGTTTCTTGGGTAACATCAGTAATTTTTGTCCAGAGCAACCTTTCAGAGACTTTAACATTTAATCATTTCATCTGATATTATTACTGGAGGCCTGGTGCACAAATCCATGCACAATGGGGTCCAGCTGGCTTGGGGGAGGGTAGCTGGGAGGTTGGCCAGCCAGGTCCATGCCAAATTGCAGTGTGATGGGTCAGGGGTGGGACTGACTGAGGGCAGGGGCCAGGGGCTGGGCCAACCAGGGGTAGGGGCCAAGGGTAATTGATGGGTCAGCCCCAGCCCCTGGTCAAACTCCTGAACTCCTGGTTGAGGAGAACAATTTGCATATTAGCCTTTTATTTTATAGGATAGGATTTAATTGTTGCCATGCTAGAGAAAGTTACCGATTAAATAAACAGTAATTTGGAATTTGTGTTTAAAATAGTATTGTTATATGTAAGTTGTTCATGATCCAACTATTCAGAGTATGTAAAATAGTATTATACTAGGGCTGTGAAAATACTGTGTATGATACTACAATGGCAGGCAGATACATTTTATTACACATTTTTCTGGTTCCAGAGGATGTAAAACACTGAGAGCAAATTCTTAAGTAAACTACGGATTTGGAGTAATTATGATGTGTCAATGTAGGTTCATCAATTGCAGCAATTGTACAGCTCTGATGGGGAATGTTGATAATGCATGGAGTCCAGGCATGCATGGAGTAAGGTTATGTGGGAAATCTTTGTACCTCTTACTTTTGCTATAAATTTAAAATTGCTTTAAAAATCAGTCTTTAAAAACAGGTACCCCCCCCCACCTCCAATCTTTCAGGGGTCTGAATCTTCACCCCTTCTGAGAGAGGTCTCCTGCCCCCATGGATATCTCATTTCCCATGCTCAGCACAGATTGGGACCCAGGTAACAGACAGAGACATGGCCCAGCTCAGATCAGGACCCAGGTAACAGAAACAGGCCGACAGCAGCTGCCCAATATAAAAATTCACCCTAGCACTAGGAATGTTCAGTGCCTCCTCAATGCAAATAAACCTTTCCACTAATATATACAGGGTAATATAAGATTGTTAAATTTGATGTAAAAGAGTTATCAAGCTTTCAGATTAATTTAAATTGGTGAACTGAAATAAGCGAACACCCAAGAAAATTTAAGTGTACTGGACAAAAAGCTATTTCTAAAGTATTAATTAAAATTTTTATTGATAGTTCATCTCATGGCAAAATTGCTTAATATGTAATGAACAGAAAACAGGCATATTTGTGTACAAAAAGTTAAAATTTAAAGTTATCAAGATTGCATTAAAAATTGTACCAAATTCTCCATTAATCAAAAAAAAAAATGGGGGTGGGGAGTATGATAATAGCATGTAAGGAAAAATACCTGGTAAGTAAATTACATCTAGAAAATTTTCACTTTAGAAAATTAATTTCCATTTGTAATACTAACAGCAAGACACCTATGAAAGACACACATGGTGTCAAAATAAGCCAGAGGGAAAAGCGGGTGGGCAAAAATAAAAAGGACCCCAAGTCAATTTTATAGAAAAGATTCCTTTATTAACTCTTGGTCGAGAATATGTTTATATACTTTCAGAAAACAACTCTAAGACCAAGTGGACTCCTGTAACAGAGAGGAACTGAAAGGTCTGCGCCAACCACGAAGGCAAGAGGAAAACAGTCCAGAGATGGAAGACGCTGACGATGCCTTTCCATGCGAGCAGTTAGCAGCTGTGCATCGCTACAGGATGCCCAGGACCAAACCAGAGAGGGTCAGATCAGCATTGCCACAATTTATCCACTATCCAGATACTATTGATGACATGTACACATAAGGAACTGTATAACATTGAAACTGGGACTCAAAGCTATCGGATATTAAAATTGGGACTCAATTATTTTTCTTTTGCTCTTGTGAGTTTATTTCTAGCCTACAGGGGCATGATGTTTTTAAAAACAAGAATCAGGGGGTGGGAGGGAAGCAGATGCAGAGGCAAAGAAGCAATGAACAGACTGTCGTGCTACAGTGGGAAGGTAGGGGAGGTTGAGGGTTAGGGACCTGTAGGAGATCAACTGAAGGACTTGTATGCATGTGTGTGTAGGCATAGCCAGTGGATACAGGGCAATGGGGGAGGACGGGGGAAGGAGGGGAGAGACAGATGAGGGCATGTACTGGGAGGTGGGGAGGGTAATAAGGAAAAAAATTAATTAATTGATTGATTAATTAATTAATTTAAATAAACAGATAAACCAAATAATTTGTATGCATGTATATAAGCATAACCAATGGATACAAGCACTGGGCCGGGGGTGGGGGGACAGGTGAGGGCATGTACTGGGTGTAGGGAAGGCCAGGGTGAGGTCAATAGGGGGGAAAAGAAAGGAGACATATGTACTACTATTTGTAATACTTTAAACAATAAAAAATAAAAATAAATAAATAAATAAAAACAGGTAAAAAAATTATTACAGCTGAATAATTATAGTGTACTTTATTTTAAAATAGTTTATTTTAAACTAAATTTCATTTCCTTCTATGCATGGAAAAATGTGAATTAGACCATTAAATTTTGTATACACTCAGAAAACAATATATTTTTCTGGCATTGGCATAATTATAAAATTACTGTAAGAAATTTATTAAATTTTTCATGAATAAACATAGCTTCATTGTTCTGACAGAGGCAAAGCAATTAATTCTACACAAATGTTTCTGCAAAATGTTCTGACTAGTGAATTAATCAAACTCTTATTTTATATTTCTTACTTATTATAGGCCATAAATAAAAGTGAAAATGTCTCCAAATATTAGTGCTAATTCTAATGACATAAAATAGCTATTCTTGGAGAGAGTTTGCATGACAAGGTTAAAATTAGATGATGATGAACACAAAGACATTAAAAATAAAAGATAGAAAAAGTGTGCTTTTTTAATATACATAGTCAACAGTTTCAACACTTTATAAAAAGAAGATGATTTTATAACTTTCCTAGAAATTGTACTGAAAAAACTGCTATTTTTTTTTTGTTTGTTTGTTTTCTTTCTCCTTGAAATAAAACTGTACTCTTCATTTAAGGATCCCCTACCACCCTGAGCCACAATCTTCCATTATAACCTTATGATATGTTACTTCCATTTGTACCAAACATTCTTTGGCTCAGTGATGTCAGAGATAAAATGGTACTTGGTCCCAAATATATTTCTGGTTGGGAAGACTATATATTTTTAAATAATCTGGAACAGAGAGTACTCCTGTTACCAAGGTGCATGGGGTTAATCTTGCTCTGACATATCCTCAATAAATAAGGTGCTTTCCTGTCCTAACCCAGCAGGAAGTACTATTCATGCCAGATTTAAAAATATCTCTTAATGTTCATGCACAGTTCAACACATGGCTTCTGATTTCTATGGGCTGTGCTATTGGAGCAAAAGAAAAAATAATCATTGAAACAGAAAATACATCTGATGAGGCAAAATAAATTGCTTTGTATGGAGAGAAATATTTTTATATATTTTTAATTGAAATGCTATGAAAAGCATATATAAAACAAACAAACAAAAACGAAACCAACAATACTGCCTGGCTGTATGGCTCCCAGGTTGAGCATCGACCTCTGAACCAGAAGGTAATGGTTGGATTTCATGTCAAGGCACAAACCCAGGTTGAGGACTTGATCCCCAGTAAGGGACATGCAGGAAGCAACCCATCAATGATTTTCTCTCATCATTTGATGTTTTTCTCTCGCTCTCTCTCTCTCCTGTCCTCTCTGAAGTCAATATATATATATATATATATATATATATATATATATATATATACAAACACAATTATATACAATTATATACAAACACAACAACTCTAACACACAAGAATATACAATTAAAATGTTCTCTATCCTTTATATCTCCATTATATATCCACTAGAGGCTCGGTACTAAAAAATCTGTGCATGGGTAGGGTCCGTAGGCCTGGCTGGCAATCAGGGCTGATTTGGGCCTTCCTTCCCCAGCTGCCAGTTGTTGGCCAAGGCCTTCCTTCATTTCACGCCATCCTCTGCTGGTCAGTGCACATCATAGCGAGCAGTCAAACTCCTGGTCAGTCAAATTCCCAAAGGGACAAATTCTGTATTAGCCTTTTATTATATAAGATAACACCTCTTCTTCAGAGGTAATTACCTGAACAGACATTTGTATCTTTCCTGATATAATATTCTATGTGTTTGAAAACATAAATAAGTATGTATTTACACATATATAAATAATATATTTATGTATATATGTATATATAAATACTCACATACTTATTGATATAATAAAAGCCTAAGCAACCAATATGGTGGAACGACTAGAATGACCAGTTGCTATGATGTGTACTGACCACCGGGGGGTAGACACTCAACACAGGAGCTGACTTCTGGTGACCAGTGCACTCCCACAGCGGGAGCACCACTCAGCCAGAAGCTGGGATCACAATTGGCGAACACAGTGATGGTGTGGGAGCCTCTCCCACCTCTGTGGCAGCAATAAGGAGTAGCAAGCCAAGTGGTAAGGAGCATTAAAATGGCGGGCAGTAAGAAGTGAGGGGTTCATGACTGTGAGAGGGTGCAGGCTGGGCTCCGGGACACTGTCTCCCCTGTGCATGAATTTCATGCACCAAGACTCTAATATATAAATATAAATACATGTATATATTCATAATAAAATAGAAGCCCAGTGCACAAAATTCATGCATGGGGACTGGAGGTATGTCCCTCAGCCCAGACTGTACCCTTTCTAATCTGAGACCCCTCAAGAAATGTCCGACTGCCCATTTAGGATTGGGCCTAAATGAGCAGTCGGACATCCCTCTCATAATCCAGGACTGCTGGCTCCCAACTGCTCACCTGCCTGCCTTTCTGATTACCCCTAACTGCTTCTTTCTGCCAGCCTGACAACCCCCTAACCACTCCCCTGCCAGCCTGATTGATGCCCAACTGCTTCCCTGTCTGCCTGTTTGCCCCTAACTGCCCTTCCCTGCAGGTCTGGTCACCTCTAACTTCCTCCCCTGCAGGCCTGATCCCCCCAAACTTCCCTTCTCTGCCAGCCTGGTCATCCCTAAGTGCCCTCCCTTGCAGGCTTGATTGCCCCCAACTGCCCTCCCTTTCAGGGCTGTTCCCTCTCAATTGCCCTCCCCTGCTGGCCATCTTGTGGTAGCCATCTTGTGTCCACATAGAGACAGCCATCTTTGACCACCTGAGGGGCATCCATCTTGTGTGTTGGAGTGATGGTCAATTTGCTTATTACTTTTTTATTAGATAAGATAGAGGCCTGATGGATGGGTGGGGGCCAGCTGGTTTGCCCTGAAGGGTGTCCCGGATCAGAGTGGGGGTTCCCTTAGGGCATGGGGCAACCTGAGTGGGGGGCCTGTGGTGGTTTGCAGGTTGGCCATGACCCCCGGTGACCCAAGTGGAGACCCTGGTATCTGGGATTTATTTATCTTCTATAATTGCAATATTGTACTCTTGAACAGAGCCACGCATCCTGCTTGCTCCGTGGCTGCAGCCATTTTTGTTGGAATTTATTTATCTTCTATAATTGAAATCTTGTAGCCTTGAGTGGAGGCCTAGGCCATCCAGGTTGTGCAGAAAGGTTGGCTTCCTCCATTACTGGGGAAACACAAGCCTCCTGCTCACTCTGTGGCAGCAACCATCTTGGCTGGGTTAATTGGCATCCTCTCTCCTGATTGGCTGGTGGGCGTGGCTTGTGGATGTAGCAAAGTGATGGTTAATTTGCATATTACTCTGTTATTAGATAGGATTCATAAATATGATTTTATATAGTTGTATATACACATATGTACTTGCATATGCAAATATATATGTATGCATTGAAAGCAAAGTATGGGCATACCTTGAGAAATATTTTTTAATTAATATGCTACATAGTAGGTATTAATGTAAGTAGTATCAGTGGAGGTATTTCCAAAAGATATGTTTAAAATATGTTACTTTCAGTCGCTAATTTCTCCCTGGACTCGGTTCATTCAACATTACCTCTAAGTCATTTTAATACATTATCAGATTCCTAGAGGAGACATATTATTCAAGTAAGATATTAACTTGGCCCTAACCTATTTGGCTCAGTGGTAGAGTGTCGGCCTGTGGACTGAAGGGTCCCAGGCTTAATTCTGGTCAAGGGCATGTACCTTGGTTGCAGACACATCCCCAGGACGGGGGTGTGCAGGAGGCAGCTGATCTATGTTTCTCTTTCATCAATGTTTCTAACTCTCTATCCCTCTCCCTTCCTCTCTGTAAAAAAATCAATAAAATATATTTTTAAAAAAGATATTAACTTGACTAATAATAATAATCAATAAAGTAGAGTGCTCATTGTGTACTAGACTCTTTTTTAAGTGATTTACATGTACTAACTTATTTAATCATTGCAACAAAAGCCTACTAATTTTATTCTGTCTTATAGATAAAGAAGCTGAATCCCAGAAAGATAAGTAATCTGTGAGAGTATACATAAAATATTAATACAAAGGCTGAGTTTGAATCAGGATAGTCTGACTCATTTTCTTACGTATTTTGCTGTATTACCTATTAATATTTAATAAGAACTAATTTCCTTTCATCTGAAAATATTATAAATATAGTATATAGTTTTAAAGAAAATGTATGCCACAACATTTTCTTTAATTTTTTTTTTGTGGTTTCCTAATATAAATGGCAAAGAGGTCTCTTTCTTTTTTCATCATCATATAGTGCATAGAAATTACTTCCCACAATCAACATTGCTATCATTCCTACTATTTCTGACAAAACTCTCAGAAATATAGTTTGTATGGGACTGTCTTGACAGCACAGAGTGCTGGATTTATCTTGTGTACCTGACATTATGGCCACAAGCTTTCAGCTTCATGTAGATCCATCTGGACATTGACTTCCTGTCTCTCTGTGTCATTGTGTGCTTTAGTTCTGTGACACTTGGATAGCTATTGGGCTCTTCTTCCAGCTTCTCTCTTATCTTCTCTGTCACTCCCAACAAATCAAAAATATCCTTTTGTGATATGTTAACTACTCTGGAATCAATTCACCTTTTACTGGGGAAATTGTGATTTTACAAAAAAAGGTGCTCATCAATGTGAAAGTGTGGACCCACATTGTCTTCTTCAATAGCAACATTCTGCTAACTGTGTCTGAGTGCAGCTGTGCATGACCAAACTACTTCCATACACAGTTTCCCTTTATTATTATAGAGCACAAGCTAAACCGTGTTCTTGAAAAGAAAAATAACTAGGATTTTTAAGGTGGTTTTTTTTAGAAGTTATATCTCAGCTCTTTGATAAAGTTACATTCAGTTCTTATCACTATAAGTAGATATTTATTTTTAAGTCCTATATTTCAAAATATGAAACCATCAGATTACATCTAGTAAAGAATTCAGATTCATCTGAGAGAAAAAGAATAAAAATGAGGATGCAGAGTAAGGAAGATTTTTCCAAGTTTATTCTAAGAATATTTGCCCGGAAGCCTGATTTAGTACTTGTCGCTTGACTGATAAAAACTCTATATATTGCATTTCAGTTTCAATTGTATATAAGGGTCAATTTTCATCCCTTGAGAATAATGAGTTAGAGGGGTAGGCCTCTTTGGTGCTAATCTCTCAAAGGGTGAGACAGTATTAAAAATTTGTTAGGAATTAAAATTGTTAGCTTCTTAGTAAATTAAGCCTTTACTCTTTAAAAAATTATATATTTGCTTTTAAGACATTTTGTTGTTATTTATTTCATTTATTTTCTTATAATTATGTTGTGGTCATTAGGGCTATTCACAAATAATTCATTTCTCTGCCTTCATTGCTTCAGCTGACAAATTATGAACAAAAGTAGTATATATAACTTCCACATGTTACCATGCCAGTTTTTCCAAAGGGCTCTGTCAGCTGGGTCGATGAGTGACCTCCATGAACAGGTTTTCTGCTGATCTGCATTGGATATGTAGTGTGAAGGGGAAATAAATCATTATTATCATAATCCACTGAGATTTGAAAATATTTTGTTACTGTAGCAAAACCTAGTCAGTCTTGCCTATCATACTACACTTAATTTCTCTCTTCCAAATATATCTGTATGGATCCTTTATAATATATATTTTGTTAAAATTTCTATCAAGATATCTTATTGGGGTATATTAGTTTTGTTATTCTAATCATCATATATTTTTATATTATTAAATAAATATTTCTCATAATTTCCAGCCTATGTCTACTCTTAAGGAGAAATTATACCTAGTTCTCCATCTACCACTTTTTTTTCATATCACATTCATATCTTCTCTGATTTTATTGTCTTAGTTATTATACTTTCACTAGAGGCCTGGTGCGTGAAATTGGTGCACTGGGGGGGAAGGGAACTCAGCCTGGCCTATGCCCTCTTGCAGTCTGAGAGCCCTCAGGGGATGCCTGACTACTGCTACACTTGCCAGCCACCAGCTGTGAGTCTGGCTTCTGGCTGAGCAGCACTCCCCCTGTGGGAGCATACTGATCACTGGGGGTAGCTTCTGTGTTGAGCATCTGCCCCCTGGTGGTCAGTGCACATCATACCAACCAGTCATTGCACCATTCAGTTGATTTGAATATTGGCCTTTTATTATATAGAATACAACCTTAGCAATTAACATTAAGGGAAGTCTCCATGTATCATAAGTCTGACTCTTAAAATTAATGAGTATTTTGCATATATTGGTGCATCAGATACCTGCTCATGTCACTTTCTGTAATACAAGAATATAATTGTCTCTGAGAAAATGCTATGATCTCATGTACTATAAGAGATGTTTTTCCCTTCCTCTATAGCATGGAGGAAGACTTTCTGTCTCATTTCCATTTGTAATGGTAATTCTATAAATATATTCTTTTGGAGACCAATTCTACAAAGTCATATATGTTATTTAATGCCCTTTAATTGTGACTAAGTTGGCCTTACATTCAAATAAAGCATTAAATTAAGATGAATATGGAGGACCATGCATTTTATATCACTGATTTTCTTCATTAGAATATCTACACTAATAAAAGGGGAATATGCAAATTGACCATACCTTCATGATGCCCACCAGTGATTCAGGAGTGAGTATGTAAATTAACCCAACAAATATGGTGGATTAATTTGCATATGCAGGTGCTGAGTGGCTGGGGGCTGGACGCAGGCATTCTGCACCACCCCCGATGCTCAGAGCCTCTGGGAAGTGTGGGAAGGTGGGGCTGGAGTGGAAAGAGGTGGCTCTGGGGGCTGGAGCAGAAAGGAAGTGCCAGCAGGCAGGGAAAGGAAGGCCCATTCTTGAACAAATCTTTGTGCATCAGGCTTCTAGTGTATTATAAATTATATTAACTTATCAAGAATTTTATTTCCTTTTGTGCAGTCACTCTCTTGTGACTTAATATTGAGTATTTAAAATATTCAAAATATGCATATAGGTAATTTTTCCATCATCATACTCTCTTTGGTTTTGATCCTTTCATCTCCATTGACCTTGCCCTCCATCTTACCTCAGCTATACTTGTCCATGTGGATACCCTAAAGACCCTGTCCTTACTGTAATTGCAACATTCCACATTTCCAATTTAATGTATCTCACTCTGTAACCATATCTTTCTCCTTTAAAAATAAAATTGACCACAAGAACCCAGACATCAAATCTCCTTTAATCTAAGTAATATCTCCATTCACTTCAGATGGACAGTCTTATAGTGTTCTTCATTTGCTCATGTCTTTTTCTTCTACTCAGCGTTAAATCATGGTCTCTGATTTTTATGCCTTGTATATATTCTCTCTTTTCATTATGTTACTCTGAGCTTTATTTTACTTCCTTAGCAAAACAAAAATCTTATTTAATTAAACTATTCTCCTATACCAAGCTTCCACCTTGCAACATAAGATTGGGAAAAAAAGCACAACTAAACTTGTCTCAGATTAAATTCATGAGTTTGAATCACAGATGGATTTTTCATTTTTCCCAGAGATCATACTCTGTATCCCTAATTATTTCATCTTTTAAGATTACTATTTTATTTTCTCCTTAAACTCTCAATATTTATTCAGCCTCACTTTACTTCTAACTTCAGTGAAAAATTATAGCAATCACTACTGAACTTTCACAGAAAATCACTTCTACATCTAATTACCAACCAATATTTGGACATCATACTCTAATTACCTGTTTGTTTCCATATATGAATTTATAGTGTTCCTATTTAGAGACAACCCCTCTATTCATGCATTAGATTCCATTTTGTGTCACCTACTCAATGTCATTGTTCCAGGAGTCCTTTCCCCTGAAATATGATTTTTTATCCACTTAGTACTTGATCACTATACAAATATATTATTTCTTCTGTCTAAAAGTAGTTCTTCCCCCATTATCTCCAATGCTGTTTTTCCATGGAAGATATGCAAATACCAATAGGTACATGAAAAGGGATCAATGTCTCACTTCTGTGTATATATATCAAAAAAACAAAATCACTATCTTAAATCACATTCCCAAATTTATTGCAGCATTATTGCTATAGCCAAGATATTAAAACAACTTAAAAGTCTGTTAATAGAAGAGTGGATAAGGAAAATGTAATCTATACATAATAAAAGAGAAATATGCAAATTGACCATACCTCTGCAACCTCCATCAGCCAATCAGGAGTAAATATGCAAATTAACCCAACAAAGATAGTGCATTAATTTCCATATGCAAGCACAGAGTAGCCTGGAGGGGCAGGACTCCTGCTATGAGGGGCAGGATGGAGGTTAGAGGGAGCTACAGGAGAGGTGCTCTGGACTGAGTAGAGAAGACTGAAGGCTCTTATTGGAGCAAAGACATAAGGCAGCGGCCAGAGAAAAGGACTGGGTCATGTGTGCTGGAGGAAAATCAGTGCCTACAGCTAGGGGAAGGAAGGTCTATTGCACAAATCTTCATGCAACAGGCCTATATTCAATGTATAAAAGGATAATATACAAAGTGTCTCCTCAAGGGTTTGACTGGGACACTGGGAGTTTGATCGCTCGTTATGATATGTGCTGACAACCAGAGGGCAGCATGGAACAAAGGAAGGACCCAGCTGGCAACAGGCAGCCAGGGAAGGAAGACCCTAGCTGGCAGCTGGAAGGCCCTGATTATCCCTAATCATTGGCCAGGCATAGGGACCCTACCTGTACATGGTCTCTAGTATATGTGTGTGTGTGTGGTCTCTAGTATATGTGTTGAATAATATGCAGCCTTAAAGAAAAAAGGAAATCCCACAATTTGTGGCAATATAGATATGAACCTGGTGGGTATTATCTATACTAATAAAAGAGTAGTATGCTAATTAGATGGGAAAGACCAGAAGTCTTCCAGACATCCTTCTGGACATCCTTCTAGATAAAGCCACAGTGGCTGCTGCGAGGGCCAAGGGCCAGCAGCTGTGGCAGCCACCAGTGGCAGCAGCAGTGGGGTGATGGGGGCGGTGCCTGCCCCTGATTGGCCTGGTCACCTCCTGCAGAGGGAGGCCAGACTTCAGCTTAGCCGTCAGTAGGACATCCCCTGAGGACTCCCAGAAAGTGAGAGAGGGCAGGCTGGGCTGAGAGTCCCTGGCCCCTGCCTTCCCACATTCACAAATGTTTGTGCATCAGGCCTCTAGTGTTAAGTAAAATAAGTCAGTCACAGAAATATAAACAATGAAGTACTGTATAACATCACTTAAAAATAGAATCTAGACAAAACAAAATAAAAACACCCACAAACCCTCAAACTTACAAAAACAGAGAATAGAATGATAACTACTAGTAGGCAGAGATGTTAGCCAAAGGTTATATACTTTTAGGTATAAGATGAGTAAGTTCTGGGGATCTAATATACTGCATGGTGACTATAGCTAATAACACTGTATTTTGTACTTGAAATTTACTGAGATTATATCTGAACAGTTCTCAACACACACACACATAAAGTAACTATGTGAATGTGTTAATAAACTTGATTATGGTAATTATTTAACAATGTATATTAAATCATCATTTGTATACTTTAAACATATTCAATTTTATGTTTAAATTATACTTTAATGAAGCTGGAAAAATTCACTATTTCAAGTTAATTTCTTTTATAGTAGTATATGTGTCCCAGATTCAGCCACACATTTACATATTTTAACTTCGAATTATTTTTTAAGTTTTATGCAGTTTTATTTTGAAAATCCATTTTTATACCTGGTTTCCTATTAAAAAATCAATTTCTATGTCACAAAATAATTGATGAACTTAATGTCGCCAGTTTACTTGATTAAAAACTATTTTTCAAAAATTTTTTTCAAAACACTGTAAAAATATTTTATTCAAATTATTTCTGTTCTCACATATCCTTTATAGAAAAAGGACATAATGCTATAAAGTGTTCCAGATTGATCTGTATATTTATTTAAGAACTTTGCTAAATATGAAAAGGAAGTTGATCTGAAGAATTACTATAAATGGTACACATTATTCTATCAGGAGGAAATATCTCATTTAAGTCATATGCCTACTTATTCTATATATAATTCAAATATATGATTAGCTCAACATAGATTCCTGCTAGCTTGCAAACTAAAAGTGGAAATTGTAAGAAAATAACAGAGTGGGCAATTCTTGTTGCACGATATTAAGGATAGATTATTGCAATGTTTATTTGATTTTTTTGCCTGTTTTTTTTTATGTTATTCTTCATATTTCGGCTGTATTTTTTTTAAATATATTTTATTGATTTTTTACAGAGAGGAAGAGAGAGGGACAGAGAGTCAGAAACATCGCTGAGAGAGAAACATCAATCAGCTGGGGATGTGCTCACAACCAAGCACATGCCCTTGACCAGAATCGAACCTGGGACTTCTCAGTCCACAGGCTGAAGCTCTATCCACTGAACCAAACCAGTTTTGGGTTGGCTGTATTTTTTACAGCATTTAATTTATAGTAACCCTTCTTCTAGTTATTAGAAGTATATATTTTCATGTAGAAAATGCTCTAAGACTCTTAAGTTTTAAGAGGTTATAATTCATAAAGTTGTAAATTAATTTCTAAATATTTATGTAAATAACTAGAGACCTGGTGCACAAAATTCGTGCACAGGTGTCTGTGTGTGTGTGTGTGTGTGTGTGTGTGTGTGTGTGCATGTGTGTGTGTCCCCCTCAGCCCAGTCTGCACCCTCTCCAATCTGGGACCTCTCAAGGGATGTCCAACTGCCCATTTAGGCCCTATCTCACCCGGCCTAAACAGTCAGTGGAATACTCTTCTCACAATCCAGGACTGGTGGTTCCCACCTCTTGCATACTTGCTTGCCTGATTGTCCCTAACCACTTCTGTCTGCCAGCTTGGTCACCCACAAATCACTCCCCTATCAGCCTGGTCAACACATAACTGCTCCCCTACTTGCCTGATTGTTCCAAAGTGCCCTTCCCTGATAGCCTGGTCACTGCTAACTTCCCTCCCTCCCATCCTGAGCACCCCTAACTGCCCTACCCTGCTGGAAAGATTGGCCTTAACTGTCCTCCCCTGCAGGCCTGATTGCCCCCAGTTGCCTTCCCCTGCTGGCCCAGTCACCTCTAACTGCCAACCCTACCTGGTCTGGTTGCCCTTAACTGCTCTCCCCTGCAGGCCTGGTCCCCTCCCAACTGTCCTCGCCTGCAGGCCTGGTCACCAACAAGTACTCTCCTGGTCCCCCATAACTCCCCTCCCTTGCAGGCCTAACTGCCCCTAACTGCCCACCCCTGACAGCCTGGTTGCCTGTAAATATCCTCTCCTTCTGACCTTGTCACTCCCCTGCAGGTAGCCCCAAACTGCCCTCCTTTGCCAGCCTGGTTGCCTCTAACTCCCCTCCCCTGCAGGCCTGGACTCCTTCCAACTGCTCTCCGCTGCCAGCCTGGTCGCCCCTAACTATCCTTCCCTGCTGACCTCATTGCCCCCAACTGCCCTCCCCTGCAGCTCTGGTCGCCCCTAACTGCCCTCTGTTGCCAGCCTGGTTACCTCTAACTGCCCTTCCCTGCATGCCTGGGTTCCTCCCCAAAACTGCCCTCCACTGTTGGCCATCTTGTGGCAGCCACCTTGTGTTCACATGGGGGCAGCCATCTTATATATTGGAGTGATTTGCATATTAGCAAATAGGGGAGGAGGAGGATGGTACATTTAAAATATATTGAGCATTCTTTGGAGTAAAATTTATAAGATAATTCTTTGTTAAAGAACTAGTCTGATGAAATTGACTATGATTTACTCCATTTCATTGGTTTTTACATTTTTATATATAATTTGAAAACCAGGTATACAATACATATGTGTGTGTGTATGTGTGTGTGTGTTTGTGTGTAGTCAGTCTTCTGGAAAATTCTTGTGACTCAACTCATAATAAGCAACATCAGACTTCAACAATCACATACAGTTTAATTTGTGATCTTGATTCCCCCCTCCCCCTACCCCGCCCTGGAGAATTAGACAAGGTGAGAAGTTGAAGTCATAGGACTTTTAAAAATGAAATAAAATAATGACAATAGGTGAGCTTCCTATTAAAAATAACAATCATTGATGGCTGTGTATTTATGACATTTAAATTATTTTAGGGCACTTTTATGAAATTATTTTTGAGTCAAATTTATGAGTGATAAAATAATTAGCTTATTATTAGACTTCATGTATAATGAAAATGAGTTGAAATAATACTCATATTTTTAGAGTCCAAACAGCAGTATGAAATGTTATTTGGTAACATTGGGCTCATATTAGTTTAATGAAAACAACTTTGAACACACACAAAATGTATCATTTTATAAATTAAATTAAAGTTCCCATCAAATTCTATTAATCTATGCTTCACGTTGCCTTAGGGGAATAATGGGGAAAACTTACTAGGGAACAGTGTCACACATGCAAAAATTGCCTTATATTATAATATAAATATAACTCAGATAAGAACCCACTCATCAATTATATCATTTCATGATTCTTCTTAAACTATCTTTGTTCTAAAAAAGATGTATTAGCTACAGGCATTATCTATCGATTTCCTTTATCTAGGAAGAAAGTAAAATATTTCATTGAAGCCAGTGCACCAACATTGATATTATTTTCTGACAACTGGACAATATTCATCCTAGTTTGTTTAGATAGCCAATTAAAGTAAGATATCAAATCAATTGCTGATCCCTTTCTGTTGTGGTAAAGTCAATATCATGACATTCTCTCTGTCATTTTTTTTTCTCATATTTTTATTTTGTCACCATGAGAGTAGTCTAGTAGAATGTAATGACTTTTCTCTATTTGCTCTTCACCCCTGGATTCATTGGATTTATAAGCAGGAAGTAGGGAGTATTCAAATGATTAGTAAAACATGGGTGCCAGAAAATGAGAGATAGACTTCCTAACACTTAGAAGCCTGCCATATCTGTGTTGCCTGGTGGCCAAGGAGCCTATAGCATGTCAGGGCACTTCTTTTAAAGAAAAAGAGAAACATCTATATCTTTTTTCTTTTTTTCTTTTTTTTATATTTTTATTGATCTTTTACAGAGAGGAAGGGAGAGGGATAGAAAGTCAGAAACATCGATAAGAGAGAGACATCGATCAGCCGCCTCCTGCACGTCCCACAGTGGAGATGTGCCCGCAACCATGGTACATGCCCCCGACCGGAATCGAACCTGGGACCCTTCAGTCCGCAAGCCGACGCTCTGTCCACTGAGCCAAACTGGTCTTGGCAACATCTATATCTTACATGACTCACTCATGAGCAAAGAGGCAAACCACCTGCAGAACCTGTCAGGATTCTGGTGAAAATAAAACCCACATTTCAGTCTTTCCTTCCCTGAGTAACCCCATAAGCATTGAGTGGTACCCAGAAGATGAGTGCTTTGTTGAAAGTGTATGTTATGCCCACTATCCTGCCCCTTGGGCCTTATGACTAAGAAGATCCAAGAAAAATTGAATATCCGTGGAAAATATTGCCTCATTTATAAAATTTTGTATCGCACATTTGTAAGTTAATTTATTTTTTTTAAAAGACAAACTGAAGTTTGGTAGCAATCATCTCGGGTAGAAACTGCAGTTTAACTTTAACCCCGCTATTTTGGCTTCTGTACTTATTTGCTTAATAAAACAATAGAAAACTTAATTTGATTTTCTGAACTTATATATGCTATCCCAATTGATTGAATACTCCATTGTTGGTTGTTTGAATGTCCCATTGATTGTGATCTTACTGGTTTTCGAAGCACATTCTTTTGTACCTGGAAACCAGGACAGCACAATTACCCTAAATTGTCTCACTGGCTCCAGATAAAGTGTTTCAATTGAATTCAGTGACTTGAAGATCCAAAACTATAATTAACCTTTATAGATAACTAACTCACTCAATTTTGCTTCTGTATCTGCTTTGTGCAAATCGGGTTCCTCATTCCAAACCCAAAGATGTAATCGATACCTTTGTGATATTCTGCCTATATAAGCCTGATGTAGCCAGCATTTCGGGGTTGAGAGATTTGGAGTGCTTGTGCCCTCTCATAACCACCGGCTTTTGAATAAATGATTCCATAATTCAACTTCTTGATTGAGGCATCCTTTGTGAGATTCAGGATTACACTACAACAAAACAACATCAATGTTGGGCAAGTGTAGAAGAAAAAGAGTAAAACTCAAAGTAGATTTCCTTTGATTTTTACAAACTAACTTGACATGAATCATAAGAGACAGATCCATGAAAAAAAATTGATAGCTTCCAATTAGTTAAGTAGCTCAGGGTCACTAAAAAATGGTTAAATGATTTGAAGTAAAAGTTTTGTCAGCCATTCACTAATAAAGAGTTGAAAATTACGTGAGATAAAGATTTCAAATATTACAAACTTATTTTATACTTTCATCATACTACTGATTTTTTTATTTTATTTTTTTTTTGTAATTTTCATTGTGACCTGGGAGGTAGTTTGATATAGGTGAGAATTTATGCTTTTTAGTTAAACCATATCTATTCAAATGTTAAATCTACTACTTTCAAGATTTGTGGCCTTTAGTAGGTTATTTAAATACTCTAAACCTCAATTTTACCCCACATAAAGTAGAGATAAAAATTAGTGGATTAGAATTTATGTGAGGCTTAAGTGAGATAGAACCTGTAAAGTACTGGCCACAGAGTAAGACTGCAATAAATAGTAAGTATTTACGATTGAGACTTCATGTCGCCTTCAACTGTACAAGAAGTTATTTATTTACAACACATAGAAATCTAAGGCTTTTTTATACACCAATAATGAACTCACAGAAAGAGAAACTAAAAAAAAAAAAAAAACATTTACCATTTCAACAAAAAAAATTAAGATACCTAGGAATAAACTTAACTAAAGAGGTGAAGGACCTATACTAAGAAAATTATAGGACACTGAGTAAGAAATAGAAGAAGTCAAACAAATGGAAGAATATACCATGTTCATGGATTGGTAGAATCAACATCATTAAAATGTCCAAACTACTCAAAGTAATCTAATTCAAAGCAATCCCCATTAAAATACCAACAGCATACTTCAAAGACCTAGAACAAACCCTCTAAAAATTCATATGGCATAAAAAAGACCCCAAATAGCTGCAGCAATCTTGAGAAAACAAAACAAAACAACAACAAAAAGTAAAGTTAGAGGGATCACAATACCACATATCAAGCTATGTTACAAAGACACTATTCTCAAAACTTCCTGGTACTGGCAAAAGAACACATATAGACCAAAGAAATGGAATAGAGAACCAGAAATCAACCCAAGCCATTATGCTCAATTAATATTTGACAAAGGAGGCAAGAGCATGAGAAGGAGTCAAGACAAATGGTGTTGGGAAAATTGGACAGATACATGCAAAAAAAAAAAAAAAAAGAAACCAGACCAACCAAATGTGTATACCATACACAAAAACAAACTCAAAATGGATAAAGGACTTAAACATAAGGTGGGAAACCATAAAAATCTTAGAAGCCAACAGCAGCAAAATAGCAGACATTTATCATAGCAATATCTTTATCGATACAGCTCCTTGGACAATGAAAACTAAGAAAAAAATAAACAAATGGGACTATATCAAAATAAAAAGCTTCTGCATAGCAAAAGAAACCATTAATAACACAACAAGAAAGCCAATTGCATGAGAGAACATATTTGCCAATGTTATCTCCCATAAGGGTTTAATCTCCGAAATTTATAGGGAACTCATACAACTTAACAAAAGGAAGATAAACAATCCAATAAAAAAATGGGCAAAGGACCTAGACACTTTCTAAAAGAAGAAATACAGAAGTCCAAGAGATATATGAAGACATTCTCAAAGTCACTAATCATCCAGGAGATGCAAATCAAAACAGCAATGAGGTATTATCTTATACCTGTCAGAATGGCTATCATCAACAAATCAACAAAGGTCAAGTACTCAAGAGGATGCAAAGAAAAAAGAATCTTCTTGCACTGCTTGTGGGAATGCAGACTGGTTCAGCTACTGTGGAAAACAGTATGGCATTTCCTCAGAAAATTAAAAATGGGACTTCCATTTGACCCAGTAACCCCCTCCTTGGGATATATCCCAAGAAAAAAAAAATGGAAACACCCATGAGAAAGGACATATGCACCCCTATGTTCATAGTAGCACAATTTATAATTAAACAGTGGTACATCTACACAATGGAATACTATGCTGCTGTAAAAAAGGAATTCTTACCATTTGCAATGGCATGGATGGAACTGGAGAGCATTATGCTAAGCAAAATAAGCCAGTCAGAAAAAGATAAATATCACATGATCTCACTCAGTTGTGAAATATAATGAACATAAACTGATGAACAAAAATAGAACCAGAATCACAGAAGCATGGAACAGACTGTTCAATCTATGGGGAAAGGCAAGGGATGAATGGTAAGAGATCAACCAAAGGACTTGTATGCATGCATATGAGCATAACCAATAGACACAAGCAGGTGAGGGGGGTGCGGTGAGAGCATATGCTGGGGAATAGGGGTGGCTGGGGAGAGGTCAATGAGGAAAAAAGGAGATATATATGATACTTTAAACAATAAGGAATTTAAATTATATAAAAAATAAGTTATAACCTTAAATTGGTAGATTACTGGAATTTTAGGTCATATAATATGGAAATTGAAATGGTGCTTTAATCAGCTATTCAGTGAACAGAGAAATTAATCAATATATAATCAAGGTTTAAAAAAAATTGTATGGACCCTTTGTATATCAATGATTCACAGAATAATTACTATTTTTGTTAACTTTAACAAGTCAATCTTATTAAAACCCCTTTCAGAATCATTTACTTATATCACAGATATATTGTATCCTAAATTGCCTTAGTTCCCAGCTATCTCATCCTTTTCTTTCAAATTGCATTTATTGTGTCTTCCTCATATTAAAGACTTTGCAATTAGGACACATAATGTATATAATTAGCATCTTAATTTAGATTTAAATAATGTTTTTATCTTGTGTTTAGTGAAAAGACTCATTTTTTTTACAGTCTTAATTTTTTTCTTACCAATACTATCAAAGTAAATATTTTTTAAAAGCAGAAATATGGGTTCATTTTCTCATCCAATACAAGCATAAAAGACCAAAGAACAAAAAAACAAACAAAAGACAAAAAAACATTTTTGGCATTTTCAATTACAGAGGGTCTCATAGCAGAAAATAACTGGGTAATTGTTTTCTCATTTAGAGATCACAAGCAAAATTATAGTATTTGCTTTATTTCACTCTGTGTCTTGAATTGATAGGATACATCATTTGGGGGAAGATTTTGGCTTCAAAATATTCTGTTGCCTTTTTTCATCAAAATCAATATCTCTAAAAATGTGTCCAAGATGAATGCAATTTTGTGCTATTAATGACGGCCTGCACAGTTTCCAACTATTTGTCACTGTAAAGTGCAAAGTAGTTATCATAAAAGGAACTTGCATCAGGCTTTGTATTGTTTCCTTCAAATTATGGACTGATTTCTCATATTTGGATTTCACTGCCTGACCTGAAATTGGCTCATTGATCGTGATGCATTTCTCAGTAATTTTTTTTTTTACCAAAGAATGTGGCTTACATGTTAAACGCTAAATAGTTTCTGTAGGATCAGGAGACATCAATAATGAACCTAAAAATAAAATGCATAGTATATAATTAAATATTAATAATCTTTAAGACATCACTGTAGCTAGCAATTTCCATTGAAATCCTTATAAGTAGTGTCAACAATTAATTTTTAAATGGCCTTAGAGTAACAGACATTCATAATTCTAACATTATTCAAAAATACTATTCAAACTATGGAAATCAGGGATGCATTTATTATGGTGAAAGAGAGCACCACAAATATGATGTGGAAAAAACAGCTTTTTACCTGAGACAACAAAGGAAAAACTTATGACTCCTCCTTTCCAACTCTCCTGTTACTCCTAAATTTAGACCAGAACTCACAAACTTAAATGCCTAAGGAAATTGCGCTAATAACATTTTTTTTTTCATAAAGGTAAAGGAAACAATATCAGACAACAAATCTGCTTATGAATTCCATGCATAGCATCTGCCTAATTTCACACTGCTTATCACTAACAGCCTACACAGGTCACACTTTTGTTTAGAATAATTTTTACAACTTGTTTTAGACCACTTAGCATATAGTCTCTGCTTTCTATCTCAAATAACTCAACTATACCCCATATAGACTACACTGGTCCCCTAAACATCCAATCCAATTGCATCATTTTCCTATTTAAAATTTTTACTGCATTCCTTTGTTATTTAATGCACAATTTACTTTCCAATACCATCTTCTCCCTCTGGCCTCACAGCTGCAGCACATGCTCCATCCACACTGAATGTTTCATTGAGCCCAGTCCCTCAAGATTTTTCATCACCAACATCTATAGTTTTCTTCATTTCCAAAAATTGATTGTATTTCATCAGGTTTTACCTATACCCATACCACTTCTCACATTGTATTGCAATTTTCAGTGTATGTGTATGTTTCTGGTACTTGACTCTCAAGTCATAGAAAGAATTTTGTTTATGCTTGTAGCAAAACCTAGCAATATATAATACTCAAGAGATTTTAAGTAATATTTGTGAGTATGTATGTGTGTTTGTATAAATAAATGAATAAGCTTAGCAGTGTGATAATATTAAATTTTAATATGTACACATCAAAGCATTGTGAATGTTTCCTACAATTTTCACTTAGTGATGATTGCTTTCAACAAATGTGAAAATATAGAAACAAATAACAAATGCAGTGAGAATTTTCAAAGGACATGTGTCTTCTGGTTATCATATTAACCAAGAATATTCTCGACTCAATCTAGGTATTGACCATTGTTTCTTCACCTTGACTTAAGTGCCTTAAGTTATATCTCTGATTCTTTTATGATTTGCTACATTTCTGTAAAGATTTCACTCACTTTTCATTCTAGCAATAGCACTGTCCTTGAGATTTGAATGTTTTTAAAGTAGCAAGACAGTTTAGCTAGCTGCTTCTGAGATAACAGACTTTTCTATGATATCCTGCACCTGGGTCTCAATTTTGCCTCAAAAGACAAAATGGAAAGGCACAATAAACTTTCATTTGGTGCATGATTGTGTGTGTGTGTGTATGTGTGTGTGTTTAAATAGTATGGGCTAAAGCTAGTGATTTGAAAATTCAGAATGGTGTTCTAGAACATAAGTTATTATCTATGCCTCCATAAAATCTCCATTTTTCTTTACTTGAATTATGATATTACTATTATTTGTTTTTGTAATGATTCTGCTCTATTATTATAATATTTTTAATTAATTTCCCACTAGAATTTATTTTACAGACTAATGAAAGAGCGTAGTCATTGTCTACTTTTATCAATAAAGGCAATGATATAAGTCTAAGGTATAGCATAAAGCTCTCCTCTTTTTAGATATTGATATTTTTCTGATCTCTTTAAAAACTCACATTTTTATTAAACACACGTTTTACATAAGAAATGTTTATATTTCTTACTGCTGAATTACTTTGATATTTTTCTGTCTTTTTCTATTTCTTTGGTGTATTGCAAAGCTCTAGAACTGTTCTCTGTGATGATTTCTGTGCTTAGCAAAGAGTTTAGGTTATGAAATGAAGCTTTAGTATGAAACCCAACTTGAAATAACAGCTCTGCCAATTATCTCTATCTTAATTAAGGTGCTAAGATAATGCATGCAAAACAGATTGCAAAGTATCTGGCACATAATAAGCATTCAATAAATGCTGATTGTTGGGATAATAATGATGATGTTAATGATGATGATGTGGAGGCTAAAAAATTAATTTTTTAAATTTTCCTCCCACTTTCCAAATTCTTCTAGCTGGGCTAATAAATTAAGAGAGAGATTAACAGGAGGAAATAAAAATTTAATGCAAGCACAGAAGGAATTCACATAAGCATGAAAATTCCAAAGGCAGTAAAGTAACATTGGGTATAAATGATGTTTTTGAACAAAGAAGAAAAAGGAAGGACAGGGTATTAGACTTCAGAAGTGAGAATGGGAGATTCAGGCAGTCAAGAAAGAGCAGCACACATGGCAAGAAAATTCTTGTTAGGCGACTCAAACAATGACACAGGGAAAAAGAGCTGACAGGTTTGGAGTCTTGCTGACTAATGCCAGGGTGAAGATGCTTAAGGTGCTTAAGCCAAAGCTCCTTTCCTGAAGCAAGTTTTTCTCTCTGAATCTCTTGAGAAGGAAAGGAGGGAAGGTCAAAGGTCTTTCTGAGTCTTGTGTGTGTGTGTGTGTGTGTGTGTGTGTGTGTGTGTATGTGTGTGTGTATAAAATGCAAATTATCCAGGACACTGTAACAGTCATGATCAGCTCAGGAGGAGGATGCATGCACTGATGGGCCCAGAGGGGAGATGCAACACACAGGGCTGGGGCCAGTCCGGAGCAGAGACACAACACACAACAGGGCCCATCCTCGCTGGGAGACAGTGTGTCAGCAGTCCTGCCTCTGCTCATAAGCTGCAGAGGAAACACCTTTTCTTACAGCTCATTGGCTAATCTCCCTGTAGGCCACTTGCAGTGTTCTTGGTAACTTGGTTAATAAGAATCCAAGGTGATCTAGGGTTTTTCCACCTCACTCCTGGAGGGAAAAAACAAAGGTCTGCTGCTAGAGGGCTAAGGAATGTCATAACCTGCCCTAGCCAGTTTGACTCAGTGGATAGAGTCTCAGCCTGTGGACCGCAAGGTCCGGGTTCAATTCTGATCAAGGGCATGTACCTAGGTTGCAGGATCCTCACTGGCCAGAGCCCAGGTGAGGGCTCATGCAGAAGGCAACCAATCGAAGTGTCCCTCTCACATTGATGTTTCTCTCTGTTTTTCCCTTTCTCTTCCACACCTTCTAAAAATCAATAGAGCCGAAACTGGTTTGGCTCAGTGGATAGAGGGTCAGCCTGCAGACTGAAGAGTTCTGGGTTCGATTCAGTCGGGGGCATGTGTCTTGGTTGCAGGTGTGTCTCAGTGGGTGGCGTGCAGGAGGCAGCTGATCGATGTCTCTCTTTCATCAATGTTTCTAACTCTCTATCCCTCTCCCTTCCTCTCTGTAAAAAAATCAATAAAATATATTTATTTTAAAAAATCAATGAAAAATATCCTCAGGCGATGCTTAAAAAAAAAGAAAGAACAAAATGTCATATCCGATCAAAGAGACATCTTGAAAATGACTAAAGAAAGTTGTCATTTTTTTTCATGGTGAAGGGACTGGAGTTCGTGTTGTTGAAAACATCTTGGAGACATCCCCTGCAGGCTCGTGGACTGTGAGAGGGGGCAGGCTGGGCCTCTAGTTTCTTAATAAACAGCTTAAAATCAATATCCCAAAAAGGCAACTTCAGGGTGGAAACACTTTGGCTCCTTTCAATGATGATGCTATTCTGTCCATTTACACTATAACACCTTTGTAATCCATCTTCCACTTATGTCACTTCACACTCTAACCATCACTGCTGTTAAAGAACAAAAATTTGGTTGTGCAAATTTGAAAATGTAATTGTCTTTATGGAAGTACTCATGAATCTAACAGTATATCATCTAGTAAATATAGAGATAGTCTAAGAAGCTATACAATTTGGAAGGCTTTTATAGACAGAAACCAGGTGGGACTACAAACTTATTAGCAAAACAAAAGAGAAGACTGTTTCAGGCTATACTACTGTCCTTTGGGGGAAAGGAGGGGTCTTATCAGGTAGATCATCTCATCTCAACTTCCTTTGTGAGAAGATTTGGGGGAGAAGACACTTAATAGGCTACATCACTGGTATGAACTAGAAAATTCCAGACTGACTAGTCAAAATTACATTTCTGAAGAAGGTTGATGCAATTAGATCATTTATTAAGTTTAGGTTTGGTGTGTGGGCTTTAGCACAAATTACACCATTTTAGGCCTGAGATTTTCTCTTTAACACTGCCTATAATAATAACCACTCATCACATCATTCAATAAGATCTATAATGGACCAGGCCCTGCTCTAGTGGATGGAGATGCAGTAGCAAAGGATAAAAAAGCTCAGTCTTTTTGAAGTTTACATCTGAGTGAAGGAGCAATAGATAATACAGAAATAAAAATGAATTATATTGTATTTCAGGTGATGATAAGTGCTATGGAGAAAAATAAAGCAGGAATGGAATACAGACAACTGGGAAGCAATGACGTTTAAATAGGGCAGCCATGAAGCTCCTTCTAAGAAGGTGATATCTAAATAAATAAATAAATAAATGATGACAAAACACTTGTATCAATTTCCTAGGAAAAAAAACATTTCAGGCACTGAGCAAATACTGTGATATCAGAATAAGTTTAGAGGATTAGAAGGATGTTGCTAGAGAGTAATTCCATTATAATATAGGTCATTACTAATATAGGGAAAGATTATAAGAACTAAACAAATAGACCCAAGTGAAGCCTTTTTAGGCTCAGAGCGTGCCACATGCCATCAGATATAAAAATTTGGTTAATTAGTCTTGAGATAAGATTATTACTCCTATCACAAACATTACTTGTTCCATAAAGACAAACAGACAACACAAAATGCACCTTGAAAGGGTTAAAGTCAATCCTGTTGTTGTTTTTTTCACTCTTTACTAGTATTTCACTGTACAAGTAATTTTCCATAGAAACTACAGATATAAGCTAAACTTCTAAGGAGAGTTGGCATCTCTTTTCCTTCTCTTGTGAGGAAAGACCACTACTCTGTGAAGTGGCTTCTCTTGCTTGTTTCTCTGCTCAATAAAATCTGCTTTTCCACTTCATTCCAAGGTTCCCTCCTGAGTTCTTTTTTTTTTCCTTCTTCTTAAAGTGAAGAACTAGGCTCCAGTCCCCACTAGCGAATAGCCTCTCTGGCTTCATTACCATACTTTGCTTTTTGTTTCAAGTCAGTTAAGGTTTTAAGCCCATGATGATCATTACCTTTTCAGTTTAAGATTCCTCTATGTGTCTGTTCTTAGTTACAATGGGGCCAGGGAGCACTAGAAGGCACCCAAGTGAATCACTCGATTTCCACACAGATTCTTCCTGCCCTCATTGTGTAGAAACAAATCTATTTCCTGTTTAACACAGTCAGTACTCAGGGAGGATGGCAAACTCATTGCCAGCTGGTCTCTTGACACAAGAAGTCTAAAGCTCTGACAGCAGCTGTAATTTATAAGCCCCTTGTGGTGTCTCCTGACAAAAGAGTGGCTCCTTGAGATACTGAGATCTCTAGTACTGACAAGCCCAGAGTGATAGGGCCAGGAAGCATAAGTTCCTCCATTGTGTAATTGGAAGGGATGGTAAGTAGATCCCTCCTGTTTCTTGGAAGAATCCTTGTATCTTTCCTACTGAGGATACAAAACTCTACTGAGGTCTCTGATTAATAAATATACTGTATTCTGAACAATAATGCATTGCCTTTTTAGAATGCTTCCTTTAGGCACACCTTTAGATGGCTGCTGCAGCATCTTATAAGACTAGCTGCTTCTGAAGGGTGTGGGACAAGATTTGACCAGGGGATTACATGGCCATGAGGTCACTCTTACACTTCATTTACTGTATAGTGAGTATTCTGGTCTGATGCTATGCTATGTGATATTCCATGTTTATGAACTAAACATTCCATAGCCCCTTGATAGTAGTGGCTCTGCAGAGAAGAAAACAAACCCAACCTGCAGTCATTCTCCCTATGGGTACAAAACTCTTGCCCTTCTAGAATGGGAATGGACTGATGCAGTCAATTTGCCAGCAACAGAGTGGTTAGTCTTCTTAGGAAATAATGCCATATTGGAGTTCAATGTTGATGTCTGTTTTTACAAGTTAGCTGATCAGAGGCATCAATTAGTAGATAGATTTTCCATGAGAAGTTGACTCCATAATTTTGGTGTGCATATGTACGTTTCATGTCTGCCACAGTGTCCACTTTAGTTCAGTTTAAGCTTGATTCTGGATATATTTCTATCTTGTGATGGACTTCTGCCAGTCAGGTTTAACTTTATGACTTGGCAGGTCTGAAAGAAGCCACCTCATAATGAATAGTTCTGGACACATAGTACTCACTGAGTGTCCCATTGGTCAAACAATTCATTTCTATCAAGTCCCAATAACATGCCAAAACTTACTTCTCAAAAGGCATAAATTACCTGGTGTTTTTCTGAATCCCAGTGGTTTACAGGTGATTCTCCCACCAGAGCTTCCATGTTTTCCCATCACTGACACCTCCAACACCATTATGTCTAACAGATCACATGACATAAGCTGCGGACAAAGCCTGAGCCTACCATAGCATCCTATGGTGCTTTAGGACCTACTCTGTGTAGGTAGCTTATGTTTCACCCAGTATCTGGACTAGAGAAAAATTTCTAACTGTGGAATATCTTGGCTCCATACTCTAAAGAGGCCTATAGATATTATGCTTCATTTATTCTACCGATAACTCAAAATGCATCAATTTGTATTTTAATTTGTGGGGAATCATAGCATACTTTGTCTACTAGATTCCTGAAAATTGCACTGCACTATATGTATGATTTCTGAAATTTCCTAGGGCTCATTTCCTCTACCATAGAATACATGTGTCTCACCATAGTCTCTAGAATACTAACTATCTTTTGTTCATCCTGTCCAAACAGCATGAAGTCCATCAATGTCATGGATAAGTGAGATTATTTGTGGGATGTCTAATACAGATCTCTTCTATATTATGACTGTATTATGACAGAGGGTAGGAGCATTAAAATACCTGAGACAAATATGGAAATGAAAATTGTCATCTATTCCATAAGAAGAGCAATGATTTTTTTATAGTTTATTTTATTTTTAATTCTCACCCAAAGATATGTTTAAAGAGAGAAAGGGAGGGAGGGAGAAAGAGAGAGAGAGAAAGAGAAGAGAGAGAGAGAAGAGAGAGAGAGAGAGAGAGAAAGAGAGAGAGAGAGAGAGAGAGAGAGAGAGAGAGAAGAGAGAGAGAGAGAAAGAGAGAGAGAGAGAGAGAGAGAGAGAGAGAGAGAGAGAGAGAGAGAGAGAGAGGCATTAATGTGAGAGAGAAACATGTACTGGTTGCCTTCTATACGTGCGCTGAACAGGGACCAAACCTGCAAACCAGGCATGTGCCTTTATCAGGAATCCAACTTCAAATCCTTTGGTGCACAGGAATATATTCAACCAACTCAGCCACTCTGGCTGGGAAAGAGCAGTCTTTTCTTATCCTGTTTGTCTAACTGGAATGGTAAAAACACCTTCACCAAATTAACAACCACTAGGCACATATTTGTGCCTTTAATATTATGTTTACCTGTAAAACCATGAACAAACAGGTGCTGCTATCAGTGATACTGCTTTGTTAAATCTGAGATGGTCTATAACCATTCTAAGTATTCACCCCATTTCTTCAGGAGGTATTAAATGAAGATATAATATGGAGCCCCAATCTTGCATCTTCAGTCTTTATTGATAGTACTATTCTAGAACCCATGGAACACAATATTGATTTTACTATCTTGACAGGGAGTGGATGATTAGAGGGTAAATGGTTTTAGAGGTTTCTTTTTGGTCTTTCCTGATATGATAGCTCTTATTCTACAGTCAGGATTCCCACAAACAAGTACAGTAATATAAAATATTCCTTCAAGGATTGATGAAATGATCACTGGGTTGGTTTTCTTTGCCCACTGAGCACACTCTATGCTGGAAGTTAACCAGGACACCATTCATTACCTGTTTCCTATAGACTTCCATTCTAGCAAAAGAACTGTGATAAAAGTAGGAATCTTCAGATATCAAAGTCATTTCAGAACTTTCATCTAATTGTCATTAAAAAGTTTGGTTATTAAAAAATAATAATAAAGAAAGTAATTTAAAAAATAAAGTTTAGTTATTCCCTTCTAACTAGGCTATAATTACTTGAATAAATGGCCTTATGTAGGTCCTTTTGGAGAGTTCTGATGTGTATACTTGCCAGGTCACTCTTCCTACAAATTTAAACACTTATTTAATTAATGGGCTCCAGATCTGGAAATGGGTTCAGCCCTGGGAACTGAGCAAGGGGTTATAATTCTATTGTGACTGGCCTTCTGCTTTTCTATTCTTTTTCGGTTTTTGTTTTGTTTTGTTTTCTTTTGTTTTGTTGTTTTACTCCTAGGAACATCATGGTCTATTAATTACCTTCACAACTTTCTGCAGGTCAAGGCCCTTGTCTGTTCCTTGACTTTACCATAGTTATAATTGTAGCCTCTTGGCTTCTGCCAATTAATAACTACCTTTAGTATCTATTATTTTGAGGCCACCATCATCCCATGAATGTTAAAGACAGCATCTCACTGATTTCTTCTTCTACCATCTTTCCTAGGTTATGGAGGAGATCCAACAAAGAGCTTCTTAATGATGATACCCCTGTCCCCACACATTCCTGAAGGACTTGGTGAGTAGTATGTTCTCTGAATCTCATTATGAATCATAATTCTCTGGTCTGCCTTTTGCCCTTTCATATTATACTATTCTAGTATGCTCACTTCTCTCACACTCCTAATTTCTTTCTCAATCATCTACCAGGGTAACTTAGACATTTCTACTTCATTTAAAGTTAACTATCACTTTATTTCCAGCTTTTAAGAACCACTCCAGCAACAACTTTATTCCATTTAATAGTGTCCTTGGCAGAGTATTAAATCCCATATCCCAGTAAAATTCCCTGCCTCCTCAAGTATCATATTGCTTATTCAATCTTATATCCTGGCACACTTAAGCAAATTTAAAATCCAATCCCAGGAGGACTCTCTTGGCTCCTGCTGGTAAATACCAACTAATTCTTGCAATTGCTTATTTTGGATAGTCTCTATCCT
>PVJN01013007.1:0-49840 GCA_004026805.1 Lasiurus borealis | reverse complement strand
TCTTCTTCTTTTTTTTTTTTTTTTTCAACTCTTCTGGGTTTGCCATGGATTGCTGAAAAGATTATTAAACCAAGCCACACTGCAACGTTTGATTGGATCCATACCAGTCCTATAAATTTGGTGAGCCATAAGATAAATCATTGTCCACGCAGCTAACTTTAGAGACTGCACGTGCTGTTTTATGTATTTCCCCTAGAGCGGAATATTGGGCTCTTTCTCTTATTTGATCCTTGTTCTCAGAAGGTCTTATCATTCCCTGCTGACTTGTGAAGGCTATATTTTGAAAACCTTATTTGACCTCTACTTTTTAAATATATATATATATCGTAATTGATTTCAGAGAGGAAGGAAGAGGGACAGAGAGACAGAATCTTCCATGATGAGTGAGAATCACTGATAGGCTGTCTCCTGCATGCCCCCCACTGGGGATCCAGCCCACAACCTGGGCATGTGCCCTGGACTGAGAATTGAACCCTGACCTCCTGCTTCATAGTTTGAAGCTCAACCACTGAACCATGCCAGCTGGGTTGACCTCTATTTTTTAAAGGCTTGGGAAGTGAATATGGCATAGTGGGGGGCACTCCAACCTTTGAGGAGTCAGGGGCTCTAGTACCAGTTTCCTGTGTAAACCAAGTCCGTGACCTGAAGTCACCTGTGTTTCTGCACCTAATTTGACTGATGAACTCCAATGTCAATCAATTTAGGGACTTGCCCAAGGTCACGGGATGGTTTAAATTCAGCCATGATTGTAGTTGTAATTAGAGTATGTGAGCCCTTTGCCCAGTTACTGAAAACCTCTGTCTGATATTTCCTGCGGACCCTCCGCCTTGTAGGGAAGTTACTGGGTGGGATTCAGGCCTATTCAATAAATCCTAGAAACACTGAAAAGTGAGTGGAAAACATGGAGGGAGCCTTTTTAGTTCATAAAATCATAGGGTTGGCTGTTTTTATGCATATTCAAATGACATTGTGAGGAAAGGTATGAAATCATTTTTTAAATAGTAATTGTTAAGGACTTCATAAGTGTTAAGGGCTAGTCTAAGTGTTTTATGTGCATATCCCTTTTACTGCAGACCATCCCTAAGAAATAGGTACTAGTGTCATCCCCATTGTGCAGGAGAGAGGGAGGGGAACCAGAGGAGTTTGGAAGAATTCTAAGGACAGGGAGCTTCTGGAGAGCAGAACCAGGATTGGCCTGAGCCGGCCTGATCTCAAAGTCCAGGCTCTTCACCAGTCTACCCTGGCCTTCTGGTCTGAGCAAGCAGGACTCTGTGTCTAATTTTAATCCTTCCGACTGTAGCAGAAGTCCTTCTTTCTCCTGCCAAGTCATGCCAGAGATGGCCATCAGCTTATGCCAACTTGAGTGGCTTCTTCCGGGCTTGGTGACAACTCTTAAGCCATCAGTCTGGTTAAGTGACCTGCTGTTTTGTATCCCGATCCAAAGGATTATGGTAGCATGGAGTTACAGCAGAAACACAACAGTAAATCCCTGTTTGCTCTCTGCCTTTGCACAAGTGACCTGTCTGTCTGAATTGCACTTTTGTCGTTTCTCAAAAAAGATGGTTGTTACTGCCCTGCCTATCTTATAAAAAGGACAGAATCGCAAAACCATATTTGATAAAACTACAAAGTGGCATACAATGATGAGGTGGTGATGTTGTTGGGATTAGGATCATACATCATAAAGGCGTGGTGTGAGTTAAATGAGGTCATTCATTCAAAGTCATTTGTTCTAATAGTGCCTAACACACAGTAGGCACGTGCTGGCCATTACGTTGCTAATGATTACTATTCACATTACTAATAGATGCCGTAATGATACAGAGTTTACAAGGAAGGCTCGGTCCATGCTCAGTTTTCAGAAAATGCTCAGTGCCTCTGAGATAAGTAGTAGGCACTAGTGTTTTTATTTTCAGATAACTTGTAACTTTTTTAGAGTCGTAAGTGGTCCATATTTTACCTCTCTGGAGCTATGCTATTCTGCTCTCTCTTCTGTGGCCCACACAACCTTGCATGTAATGATAGAACAGCAAGAATACTAATCTGCTTAATGCCCTGGTTAATGTTGACTGCTTTAAGCTGTGGAATCTATCCGGGAGCACTGTGGTATTTGTTTTGTGTAACTCTGATGCGAGGCCATAGCTACTCACGTGATCTTTCTTCTTCTCCTCGTGAATGGTATTAATTTAAATCTGCAGCACAAGGGTTCTGTTTTCACGGTGTCGAGGTGCCAAGATACCAATTTGTCAGTAATCACTCGGTAATCCATCATTTAGTATCTGCAGGGTTACTTTTAATCAGCTTTCAGGACTCTGGATTCTCCATTGTTCCTTTTCCTGCTCAGCCTTGAACCAGCTCCTGCCCTAAGTGCCACGATTTCCTCCCAGAATTACACCGGTGGCCAGAGAGCTCCTGCAGGGAAAACGAACATAAGACTTTCTGTTTTAAAAACAATACTTGGAACAGAGAACTCGCGTATACAACACTCCATTAGAGGCTCGTTGCCAGAGGAAAAGAACAAGCAATTTCTAGGCGTTTGGTTTTAAAGCGAGGAAGAAAATATACATCATGCCGCAGAGTATCCGAGGGACAACTGTAAAGTGATACTGCTCCTTCCACTGTGCATAACCAAACATCGTTTCCCCGTGAGCATTACCCCTCAAGTCGTCCCTGTGTCACCTGATGCCAAAGACACGTCCGTAGACACACATATTCAGAGGTCCTCCTGAAGAGCAGCCCCAACAGGGACTTTGTTGACCCCTCTGATGTCATCTATGATAGTTAAGATACACAGGAGGAGCCAAGACCTGTTTGGCTCAGTGGATAGAGCGTCAGCCTGTGGACTGAAAGGTCCCAGGTTCGATTCCGGTCCAGGGCATGTACCTTGCTTGCGGGCACAACTCCAGTAGGGGGCGTGCGGGAGGCGGCTGATCAATGTCTCTCTCTCATCGATGTTTCTGACTTTCTGTTCCTCTCCCTTCCTAACTGTAAAAAATCAATAAAATATATTTTTTTAAAAAAAGATACACAGGAGAAAAGGTGGCTGTAAAGCATTGAGACTCAGGAAGCTCCTGGTACCCAAGTCCCCCCCAGAGGCTCGTTGCCTGCCCATGACTGGACAACACCGGTTCCCAGGCAGCTGTCTTGGCGCAGCATGTTTTGGAGTTCTCTTGGCATTGTTTTCAAAGCCCAGCCACATTCCTGTGAGTATCTGAAATATCTCTGTCTCTGGAAGGGAGATGTGATTTATGGAAGGAGTTGAGTCGCGTGGAGCCAAGTCTGGCGGCCGGGAGGTCAAGATGGGTGAAGTGAGTTCAGAGTCACCCAGTTAGATAGGTCTGCCTGCTGTCTGGGTTTCCTTGGCAATGACTGGTTTGGTTCTCTCAGCGAAGATCCAACAGTTTGTTATCCTTGGAGGAGAAAAATATACATAATTAAAACAAATTTATTGTGGATAACCCCTGTTTCTATTCCCATTTACCGGTGTCTTTCTGCAGATGGCATTTGTGGGTGTATTCTGTGTAAGTAGGCAAATCGATTTATACTTAGATAAACAGGCGTGTATATAAAGATAGAGCTGTATATACTGTTTCTCGTGGGATATTTATCGCTCCCTTTTCCCAGACATAATTTCCAGAATTCTCCTATAAATATGAACCTTTTTCGTTGTTGATATTCTTCTAAGATAAGCAGTTCTTAAACTTATTTTAAAGATTATGTTATTTTAGAATCTGCTAACAAATGTAGACCAGTTTGTAGGGGAAAAGAAACGAAGAAAAAGGCAGAAAGAAAGAAGGAAAGAATGAAAGAAGGAAAGAAGGGAAGGAAGGAAGGAAGGAAGGAAGGAAGGAAGGAAGAAAAGTTTCATGTGGTTTGGAAAGGAGGGGACATGGATGTCACACTAAAAAGTTTTGTTTTAGGATTTAGAAAGAAAAGTAGCTTAAAATTCCACATCATAAGATATAGAAAGAAGATAAACATTACTTTTCAAAAGGAATCTGCAGTTTATTTATTATGCAGCATCTTTAGTTAGGAAAAACTAAAGTGGTGGTAATAAAGGAGAGAAGTTAGTGGTTCACTTTGTATTAACGTTTTCAATTAAAATCAAACACACAAAAAGATTTCTATTTTCAAGATATAGCAGACAAGGTTTACTTTAGAACTCTTTTATACAAAATCTTTAAAAGCTGAATAAAGTGTAAAATACATATTTTGAAATGCATATCCAGCTATATATGTGGATGTGAAGGGAGGTTCTTAGAAGCTTAACCATGATCAGAAAACATTAATATAGATCATCTTAAAGTTGATGGATTTTCTGGGGCATCTGCCTATCCTTGGATGTCCAGACATTTTGGTTTATTGGGCTACTTATAAGAAATCGGAGGTCAATGTGGTGTCTATGTAATGCAGGAAGTAAGACCAAAAATCCCATCACAAACACTGAATTTTATAAGGCAGAACCATCAGTGAAAGAAGAGCTGGAATCTAACTCATCTCCCAGAGAGAGAAAGGAATCTCGCCTGTCTGTGACATGCTTGGAGGGACCAGTCACCTCTGAGCAATCTTAACCCAAAGACAATTCTCACGTGAATGAGGAACAGATAGATGCTTTTTGTGACCTGAAGTTTAAAATGCTCCTGGGTTAGTGGAATGCATTTGGAAACCATGACTCAAAAAATTATCACAGATAAAATGTCCAAAACATGAATCATATTAAAAGGTCATAATGCAAAATGTATGAAGGAACAGCTTTTATACGAGTCAGCAGAAACAACAAAAATTAGAATTAGACCCACTGAGTCTGAAAAAATATGAATCATTCTCAAATATGAATGACGTAAGCTTGGTATGTTTGAAAACATAAAGGCAGTTATAAAAAGAAGAATAATTATAATATGATAAGGTAGTACATATGAAAACTATACAAATAGAAATTCCAAAAATGAAACATAATTTTAATTAGAAACACAATGGTGGGTGCTATATCAAATTAGTCATAACTACAGAGAGAATTGTTGAACTGGAGATAGGTCAAAAGAAATCATATATAAGGTAAACTGTTAATAGAGAATAATAATAAACAAAGATTAAGAGAATCAGAGGACAAAGAACAGGCTTCTCCTACAGATCCAGAAAAGAGATAGTAGAAGGCATAGGAAAAAGAATCATTTTTAAGAATTTCTGGGATAGATAAAGATATGGATCCCTAAAATCAGAAAGCCCAAGAAATTCCAACATGGTATTTGTTAAAGAAAAAAATCTCAATGTAGATACAATATAATGAAACAGTACCTGGGAAGAAAAGATAAATAACCTTCAAAAAAAGCAGTATGTTTTTAGCTGACCTCTCAATATAGCAATGTAGACAGTTGTAATCTATCTTCAAAGTGCATAAAGATAAATTGTCAAACTGAAAAATATTCACAGCAATACAATATTTCAAAAACAAAATTAAAGATATTTTTAAAATATAACAAAAAGGTGGATGTTTACTACTAATAGACTCTCCCTAAAGATATTTGTCAAGTGTGTGCTTCAAAAAGAAAAACATATCCCAGAAAGATGTAAGAAGATATAATTAACAAAGAAAATATAAAAAGGTTATCATACTCAAAGTTTATTGTTTTAGAAAAGGCTAATTACAATAACTTCCAACATTATTTCATTAAATATGGATTTGAGAATGTCTAGGCTAGCATAAACAGAGTTAAAGCTATAACTTAAAACAAGTACAAGAGTGGGGGTAAGGGGGAGAGAAAAATCAAAATAGGAAGAAACATAAGAAACTTAAAATTTGCCGAAACCAGTTTGGCTCAGTGGATAGAGCGTAGGCCTGTGGACTGGAAGGTCCCGGGTTCGATTCCGGTCAAGGGCATGTATCCAGTAGGGGGCATGCAGGAGGTGGCTGATCGATGTCTCTCTCTCATTGATGTTTCTAACTCTCTATCCCGCTCCCTTTCTCTCTGTAAGAAATCAACAAAATATATTTTTTAAAAAAAAAGAAACTTAAAATTTTACATTATAGAGTGCAAATCAATCCAAATAAATCAGTAATCACAGCAAACATAAAGACATAAAAGATCACTTCAAATTTATAATCTAGAAATATGCTGGTTATGAAACACAGGGTACCGTGGGAGGAGGAGGCATCCATGGGGGGCTGGGACCCACACCTGACTCATGCAACACCAGCCATCACTCGAGTCAGGCCAGAACAGGGCGGGGGAGGGGGTACCTAAACCTGACTAGCACAGCACTGGCCACACAGGACTGACTGGCTGTTGCGGAGTCAGGCCAGACCAGCATGTGACTCCAGTGTCCCCTGGTCCCCTGCCTGTGTCTCTGTCTCTGCTCTGAGCCTCACCTGCGCGCACACCCTCCTGCTGTCTGGTTGTGACCCCTTACGGAGTCCCAGCCTAATTTGCATATCACCTCCTCATATAGATAGATATGTCTAAATCTATGAAAACATATAACTGAAAAAAAGGTATGAGATAAATATACCAGACAAATAGTAAACTGGTATCACTGATCTATGAACATCAGCCAAAATAGTCTCATTGACTAACATTACCTTTAAAAATGTTAGCAGCAGTCAGAGGGTCATAACATAACTTTAATGATACATTGTTCAGTTAAAACCAAAAAGATTTAAGAGCTCTCACTGTGTGTGCATAGTAACATAGGTGAAGAGTACACATTAAAGCAACTCTGAGGACAGGAGAGACTGACACAGTCTCAGAAGGAACACTTCAATCAGTCTTTCTCGGTGATTAAACAAGCAAACAAAAGCAGGTTGAATAAAGATACAGGAAATTGGAGAAAAACAACTTGCAAATCTCATTTTAATAAACATACATAATTGCCACATTCAACTAATATGTAGATAATACAGCAAAGCACACCTACCACAATAATGAGAAGTGATGACATATTGGGCCATGAAACATGTCTAAGGAATTTCAAAGCACAGGCCCTGCCGATGTTGCTTAGTGGTTGAGCACAGATCGATGAACCAGGAGGTCACAGTTGGATTCCTGGTTAGGGCACATGACCCTGTTGTGGGCTCAGTCCCCAGTAGGGGTATGCAGGAGGCAGTCTATCAATGATTTTCTCTCATCATTGATGTTTCTAGTTCTCTCTTCCTCTTCTTTCCTCTCTGAAATCAATTAAAAATATGTATCTATTTTTAAAAGTTTCAAAGCATCAGTGCTATAGAGATTATATTTCCTAATACATGACTATTAGATTAAAACTCAATAACAAAGAGCATGTTAAAAACCTCAAATTATTGAAAATTAGGAAATATACTTCTAAAGAATTCATGGGTCAAAAATTTAGAATCAAGTGTTAGTTAAATACTGTATATCAGAAGTTATAGGATGTGACTAAGTTGGTTGCAGACGAGAAATTATTAAATTTTAAAGATTTATATTTAAAAAGTTAAAAGATTAAAGTTTTACTGTATAACTTAAGAAATTAGAAGTTATTTTTTAAATGAATAAACCTAAAGAAATTGGGGAAAATGGTAATTATAAAGATAAAGCAAAAAGTTAATTAAATTACAAAACATATATACAGATACAAGAGACAGTGTGAACAAAGCCAGACATGCATTTGAAAAGACTGATAGAGTGAATGAATTTATGGCAAGAATAATCCAGGGGGAAGGGAAGGCTAGAAGGCAAAGAAAGATATTAGAGGAAGAAGGAAAGATGAAAACCGGTGTTAAGGAGGGCATACATAATGAAAAGGTTAATAATATCTTATGAACAACTTTGATGAAACTGGCACAGTTTTAGAAAATCAAGAGGGGAATAGAAAACCTCAATGTCTTTTTAATTATTGAATAAATTAAATAAAATCCAGAGAGAACAAGTTATCAAGTTTAAAATCTTCGCAATAAGAACCCACTCCAAAAGATTTTCACTTATTTACACCAATAAGTCCATCTTTACACAAACCCCTGGATAGTATGGAAGAGGGCACTCTCTCCTGGTTGCAGCCCAGGTCACTATGAGACAAACACAGAATGTGAAAAATAAATCAATACATCAGGGGCAGGCCAATTTGACCTATAAACACAGATATTAAAATCCCAAACAAAATAATAGCCAGCCTAATCTAGCAATGCATTGAAAAGAATACTTTCTGCCCATGTTTGATGTAAATCAGGAATCCAGTTTTGATTTGACATTAGAAAATGTATTAATGTAATTCCCCATATTAACAGAACAAAGGAGGAAAGTCAGATGATTATCTCAATTGATGCAGAAGTAATTTGATAAGTCAATCATTTATGATGAAAGCTTTCAGAGCAAACTGAGAATAGAAGGAAACCTCCTCATCCCGATAAAGGATATCAAGAAAAAACCCTCCAGGAGGCAGCATACCCTACAGGGAAACAGCACAGACCTCTCCTTTAATATCAGGAGTAAGGCAAGGATGTCCTCTCTCACCACTGTCTTCAAAGTTGCATTGAAGGCGTCAGCCAGCAAGATAAGAAAAGTCAAAAGAAATAAAATATATCAGGTTTGGACAAGTAGTCATACAACTGACATAATTTTCTTATGATATAATTATACTGAAATCCAGAGAGAACAAGTTATCCAAATTAATAAAGTATAAGACATGGAAGTTCTGAGATGAATATGGGGAAACCTTTCTGATATATATGTCTATTTGTCACTGGTATATAGAAATATGGATTTATAATAACAAAAATAATAGGGTACCTAGAAATAAATTCTAGAAATATATATATATATATATATATATATATATATATATATATATATATTACTTTAAAAATGAGACTTATTGAAGTATATTAAAAATAAAATTTGGAAAGGTATATATTGATGGGTAAAAAGACTTGTTAAATAAAGGTATGAAGTTTTCTCCAAATTGATCTATATATTTAATGAAATCCCAATCAAAATTTCCACAAGCAGATTTTCTGAACGTTATAAAATAATCCTAAAACTGCAGGGAAAGCCTACATGGCAGGTGCAGGAATAGTTCGAGTACCCCAGAAGAAAAGATGGAGGGACTTACCCTACCAGTTTAGTAACATACACAAATTCCAATTTCAGATAGATTCTATAATTCAGTGTGAGAGGTGAAACTTTAAGCATTTAGGAAACCTTTTAAGACCTCAATATAGGACAGTATTTCTTAAGACAAAAACTTCAAATGATGAAGATTTTATAAATCTGTCTTAATAAAAGATGATTATCAAAAGAAATTATAAAGGTAGCGATAACCTATCAACTGGAAAAATATGTGCATCTTATATAACCAGATATGGAGGAGGATTCTAAAGAAAGGACTACAGTTTAATAAGAATAAGACAAACAACCAGATTTAAAAAAAAGAAAGAAGAAAGAAAGAAAGAAAGAAAGAAAGAAAGAAAGAAAAGAAAGAAAGAAAGGAAGAAAGAAAGAAAGAAATCCTGGATAAAAGACTTGAAAGGGCATTTCACATAAGCTCGTGAAAACAAGAAAAAATGTTAACCTCCTTTTATCAGGAAAAGGCAAATTAAAGGCACATCTAAAAGACTGGCAACAATTAAAATCTGATAATGCCAAGGGCTGGAGAATTTTTACAACAATGAGTATTCTTTATACCCCATGTACATACATATATGGAATATGTGCACTCTCTATGTTTATATGCTTTGTATATATGAGGTGTGATATATCTTATTTAAAAATTTGCACAAAGCTCTCTTAACCTGTCTATTTTAACTAATCAGAAAAGTAATTAAATGGCCAATCACTATTTCTCTTAGGAAACTAGTATATCTTACCTAATAATAGACACACATGTAAATTGACCGTACCTCTTCTACACCCACCATCCAATCAGGAGTGATATGCAAATTAACCCAACAAAGATGGCTGCTAATTTGCATACACAGGCGCTAAACTGACAGGGGGAGTTGTGATGCTTGCATAGTCGCCATGGCAATGATGCAGGTGTTCCCCCACACCCCAGTCTCTCAAGGCCTCTAGGCAGTGTGGGAAGTTGGGGCCAGAACGGAAAGAGGTGGCTCGGGCTAGGTTGGAGTGGAAAGGCGGTGCAGGTAGCCAGGGAAAGGAAGGCCCATTCTAGCATGAATCTTTGTGCACTGGGCTTCTAGCATTGGTTATCTATTGATATCACACATATAAACTTGCCAGATGATTTTAACTGACCTTTGTCAGTTAAAACGTGTTTTCCCAACTTTGAGAATTCAGAACTCAACAGTCAAGTTTGAATGAGTTTACCTGAAAAACTCAATACAGAGCTTATGTTACTTTAACCATCAGGTAGCTACTATCTAGTTAGTGTTTCTCTCTCTCTCTCTTTCTCTCTCTCTCTCTCTCTCTCTCATAAAGCATGTATAAGATGCAGAGAATGGCAGCTCTAAATGAAGCCTGATGGCCAGGAATGATGTTTGCCTGGAATATGAAAACCCTTCTCATAACAATCTCGGAGGGTTACAGACACTAGAGTCTGCTCCCCATGGTCCGGATCCGCCCCCCCACCCCCACCTCCCGCCCAAGCAAGACTCTGGGGTACAAAGTACTCAGAACTTGTGGAGGACACCTTCTTATGTGGAGTTTAGCTCTACAGACCCCCCTCTAGGGGGCGCCTCTGAGCCAGTGTCAGCAGCATAATGAGGAAGGAAGCACCATTGCCTCTACCTTCACTCCGTTGGGCACCGATGCTTCTACCCACTAAAATAAAATACTAATGGAACTGCACCTAAGAATCCTTCCCATTCATATACAACTTTATAATTTGCAAAGCGCTTCTGCAACTCTTAATGCCAGTTGAGCTTCCAAGCACCACTGGGGGGAAGGCAGAGACCAGCAGGTGATAACATTCACTTCATGGAGAACCTCAAGCCGCGAGATGTGAAATGACTCGTGGAAAGTCAAGTCGCTCAGGTCCTCTGGCTTCTACTCCATATTCTCTCATGGAGCATTGGACTTAAGGCAGAGCAAAGAAGACAGAGGGGGAGAGATAGGAACTTGAAGAAAGAGGGGGGAGAAAAAGAAGCAAGATGGTAGGCTCTCTCTCTCTCTCTCTCTCTCTCTCTCTCTCTCTCTCTCTCTCTCTCTCTCTCGTAAAGCATGTATAAGATGCAGAGAATAGCAGCTCTAAATGGCTAAATGGCCAGGAAAGATGTGTGCCTGGAATATGAAAACCCTTCTCAACAATCTCCGAGAGTTACAGAAACTAGAGTCTACTCCCCATGGTCCGGATCCCCCCAGAAGCAGGGCTCTGGAGTACAAAGTACTCCAGGCAGAAGAGGGAGACTAAGCAGAGGCAGGTCTCCACCCAGCTTGTCTCCTTACAGCCCCATCACTCACGACAGGAGAGCAGACGAGAAAGAGGGGTACTGTTTGCCATCAGGAAAGTGGGGCCTCCAGGAAGGAGAAGGCCTACTTGAGGGCGCTCAGCCTAGAGTGGGAATTGAGGCTTCTCCGTTCTAAGACCTTCTCTTTGTGATCTCCTTCTCTGGATCCCCTCCTGGTCAAGTACCCTCTGCCAGTCATCCAGCTCTCCAGACAGGCCTCACTCATCGCCACCATGACATCCAGAGGGGCTGAGGTCTTCCCGGAAGCCTGCTGCCTCAGAACCCTGCTCCCCAGCCGGCGCGTACACCTTCCCCGGCTGGAACACACCCAGGCCTTATGCTCGGCCCCTTTGCCAGCTGGCTGCCAGCTCTAATCGTTAGGTACTGCAGCCCATTATCAGTGGGATGCTGGGTATTCCTGTGGCATTCCCCCGCGAAGTCCTGGCCAGACCCTGGCAAGATGCAATCAAAGACAAGAAAAGGAAAAAAAAAGGAAAAAAAAACCCACCCAGCTCCCAGTCAGGTGGACGTCATTACACAATGGTGCAATTCTTGGAATCTAAAGACGGAGTTTCTGAAGCTAATGATTTGATCTCTATTGCCTTAGCGTCAATTGGAAATGGATACCATATCTTTAATGCTAATTAGGCATTGCGTTACTTAGTCTTCCAGGCCTCGTGTAAATAACAATTAGCAATAATTTAGCGGTTGTACATGCTGGCATCTTCCGAGCCATACCATTGTATACCATTCCAACGGCCTCTCGCGTTCACGAGGATCATAATCCAATCAGCGCTTAGGAAGAAAATAAGTGTAATAATAAATGCAACAGAATCGGTGATTTGTATCCGGTCGGTAGCTCCTTCCCTCTGCAGTTCATCAAATAGTCTTCCTGCGTAGGAACTTGTGGTAATTGAAGCTAATTATGAGGTTTCCCCTGCTACGTTGAGCCTCGTGTTCAAATCCCACGAAGCTCATTAAATAAGTAACGAAACTGGAATCTTTAACACATATTGTAACTTGGATCATGTTAATTAGCACCACACGCAAAAGGCAGCAAGAGGCCGTTTAGCAGCCCAGGCTCCAGTGAAAGGGAGGGGAGGCTGGAATCTTTATGGTTCTTCGGGGCTTTTCGGATGCCAGGCCAGTGGTGGGTGGGCACTTGTGATGAGAAGGCCTGTGTGGCATTTCGGAGGCAGAGAGGGGACCTGGGATCTGGGGCTGAGCTGTGCCGTGACTGGGGGGCATTTCTAGCCATCCCGGTGGTGGGTGGGAAACACAGAAGTGGGGTGATGGTCCCATTATAGTCTCTTGTTACTGCAGGAGTGTGCCCCACACCTGACTCCTCCATGGCTGCTCTCTCTTCCTTTGGACCAGCGATAGAACTTTCCTCATCAAGGTTGTGATGGAGTGGGGAACGCGAAAGGCCGACCCTGGGCTTGTCCTGCTCAAACTCCGATTGTATACACATAAACCCATGTGTCTGTTTTTAGTCAAACATATGCACCATTCGGTAGACATATTGACTGTATTCACAGCTTCCGGCGCTGATCTAAATGACTGCCGCTCCTTTGCCACATACAGCTCGGTCTGGAGAAAGCTCTCTGGTCCTCCATTGGAAGTGCCTAGAAATACAGGCACCTGCCTTTCCCTCACCTCTCCCTGCCTGTGGAGCAATCTGGTCCAACGCTGGGCATGATGCAGGGAAAGGTCAGACACGGGGAGGTAAATCCGCGGGGAGGTGGGTTTATGGTGTACCTACCTGCAGTCCTCGAACTCCATAACAGGATTATTTACCGCTGTTTTATGAGAAGTGGTTCTAAAATAGCCCTAACGCAAAACACTTGCCACTCTGCCACTGTGGCTAGATGGGGAAAAAGGCATGAGGAGAGATTTCCAGCCGAATCAGAGCCAATGATGTCCTAAGCTGTGAATGTTAACCTTATATATTTAGGAAGAGAATCTTCTGATTCCTATGTAATAAGCAATGAATAATTCTGAATGTCCTTCTAACTGCAACTAAGGCCTTACTCTTAAGTAAATCAGCTCTTACTATTTATTCTAGCTCCTGAAAATCATTCCTTTCCTCTCTTTTTTTTCTCCTATAGCTTTGATGATCAATATGTGATGTTCTTTTCTTTTTTTTTTATAATATATTTCTTTATTGATTTCAGAGAGGAAGGGAGAAGGAAAGAGAGATATAAACATCAATGATGAGAGAGAATCATTGATTGGCTGCCTCCCGCACGCCCCCCACTAGGGAATGAGCTCGCAACCCAGGCTTGTGCCCTTGGCCGGAATCGAACCTGGGACCCTTCAGTCTGTAGGCTGACGCTCTAGCCAGGGCAATATGTGATTTTCTCATGCATAGTTCTAAGTTGTCTGATGAGAATCTTACAGGCGAATCTGGGTCCTGGACCAGACGACCAGTCATGCGGGAGTGGGCATCCTCATGGGCCATATCCTGAGCCCTATGGTCGCTGAGACAGGCGGAGAACCAACGTTTCCAATGAGTTCCGATCCTTTGATGAGTCATGCATTTCAGAGCATCCAGAACTCAGCATGGGAATGACACTTTGCAAGTACAAAAATATAATGTTAATTATATTTTAGTACTTCTTAGTGTTTTGAATGTTATGGGTACTGTGAGTGAGTGGGAAAGAGAGAAGTATGCAGTCTTGATGATCTCCACTCAATGGCACCTGAAAAGAACTCTGGGACCGGTGCAGTATGCGTTGTATATCCGTGTCACCTGCATCATTTTATCTGATGCTAATGGATCATGAACTTGGGGCTTTGTCTACACATACACACCATGTGATAGAAAGATAGAACAGGCTAGCGGATGATAATCCCTCTTACCTAGAGTTATTAGTTTCCAGTGTGAAAAGGATCTTACCTGGTGAATTCCTTTCAATTTGTCTGATCTTCCATCTGTAAATTGAGGACAGTATTAATTCCTACCTCATTGAATGTCGTGAGGATTAAATCTGGTCGTTTGAAAAGTCCTAGACCAGTGCATGGTCCAAAGTAAGTGTCCAAAAGCGGGAGTTGTTTTTATTGTTGCTTTTAAAGGTAAAAGTAGACGGAGACACATGTTGGCTCAGAGCGAGAGCCACTTACATAGGATGGTGGTGGCAGCTCCTTTCATCTCTGCTGTCTTAGCACAGACCTCGGATGCTCCGTCTGTCTGTCAGGGTGGATCTCAGGGACTCCTTGAGAAAGTGGCTGGGACAGATGTGCATCCAAGACTTTTCCAGCCTGCAGTCCAATCCTGTCCTTCTCCAAGGGAAATTCAGCAGCAAAGGAGCAACATTTATATATTATTGTTGCTTTATTGACTTTTTACAGAGAGGAAGGGAGAGAGATAGAAAGTCAGAAACATCGATGAGAGAGAGACATCGATCAGCCGCCTCCTGCACGCCCCACTGTGGAAATGTGCCCACAAGCAAGGTACATGCCCCCAACCGGAATCGAACCCGGGACCTTTCAGTCCGCAAGCCTACGCTCTATCCACTGAGCCAACCGGTCTCGGCAGGAGCAACATTTTGACTGCTCCCAGTGGGCCTGCCCCCTGCTGTTGCTTTCCAGAGATGCATTCTCATTGGAGCTTTGCAAATCCCCACCAGGAAGGCATTGCTCTTCCCCTTTGCAGTGAGGAAAGCGAGGCTTATCTGGGTCAACAACATCCCCAAGATGGCACCACCAGGACAAGGTAGAAGAGACATGAGACCCCTCAACCCATTCGCTCTTACTGTACTGCATTCACTTGTGTTACCACATTCTGAGGATCCTCAGGAAATGGTCCAAGACTGAAGTCAGGTGAAATTCTGTCCCTGCAGAGTTAGAGGGAGATGCTCCTCTTCGCATCTCCAGATCTCGTGCATTTTTTGGCAAAGCCCCTGCCAAAAAAGAGAAAAAGAAAAACCTGCCTAAAAATACCTCAGATTTGAAAAGCCCCTTCAGAAAATCTTCCCTTCCGCACCTTGATCTCTTTATACCAAAACAAAGGCACCCATCACCTAGCTGCGTTGATGAAAGACAGGCTCTCCGTGAGCATTCCAGAAATTCACTCTAGAATCCCGTCATTCAGATCTGGGATCAGAACAGGGCCAGGGTTGGTGGCGGGTGAGGGTTGAGGAAGATCCTTATGTTTTGGTTTTTGGTGGAGGTTTTTTTGTGGGTTTTTTTTTTGTTAAGAGGAACGTAGTACATTCTTGAGTCCTTTGCCATGTTATAAACAAGACTAAGCACACAGCATTCTTTCAGAAGCACACGGGTTTGTTGTTAAGACACGGGTCTGGTTGCCTGTGGAATTCAGTGTTTGTCTCGGCACTGTTCTCCCTGTGCACTTAGGATTTGCTATAATTTTGTGTTATTAACGGTGGCCAGGAATGGAACAGTCCTTTCATTGATCGTCTCTTCCCTTCTTCTCTCCCTCCGTATCCTCTGTCTTCCATAATGATGTTGCGAAGCCTGCTGAGCTCCCCGGGGCAGTGCCAGCTTTCAAGGGCTGCTTGGCATTCCCTCGTGTGGGTGGCTTCTCCCCAGCACCTGGAGCCTCCAGTTTCTACTGGCTGATGTGGTTCCTTCTCCGGAGCTCTCAGGCCTCAGTAACGACCTCACTGAGGTGATATTATTGAGCTTCTTTCCTTTGTATCAAGGGAGTTGATTCCTCTCACCTTCTCAGGACAGAGTTAGGGGTCCTTTGAAAATGTGATCCTCGGGGAACAGTGGAAACTTGACTGAAGACTAGAACAGTGGGGAGCCGTACCTCTCACTTCTTTGGGGATTGGTGGTTAAGGACTTGGGTTGTTGGGATGGGGAGATGAATACCTTGGTATATAAGAGATAATAGTATGGAGTGATTAGATTAATCCATTTAAGAAATATACTCATACGTACCAAGCCAAATGAATGTTGCCCAAGGGCACATCACATTTCACACAGATGCCATAGCTCGAAGAATTTGGGGGATATTTCTGGAATTGCGCCCAGAGACTTGGGCGCGTTTTCTGTCACATAGCCTCAATCAGGGAAAATCTTCATCCTCTGTCCACATACTACTCAATCTGTATATTTTTAATTCCTAACCCTGGTCATTACAGGATCCCGAGACTAACTTTGTGGGTTGGCTCCCAGTCTGGCCCTAATGGTTCCCAATTTGGAGCAATGTTTGGATAATGGCAGTAGCATCACTGAGATGCATGATGTGTGTTCCATGATGAATCCCTTCTGTTATGTATGTGAGTCCAGGCCTGCTCAGACGACATTGTCCTGTTCAAGGACCAGGGTCACACTGGTCATCTAGGCATCCGACCGCCAGTATGACCCCACTGTGCATAAAGGATCCTCTCTGGTCCCAGCTTTCAAGCAAATGCTTCCTACTGCAAACACATGAAGACCACCTACATCCTCACCATCAAACTATCCTCCTGTGAGCACAACAGAAGACCCTATGTCCCCTTCCCGTTAGATGCACAAGGAACAGTGATGTCATGAAGAAGGGGGACAGCAGGAATCTGAAGGTCACATTTCTCACCTCTTTAGAAGACATTCAGTTGTGCAGTGACCCCAATGTCTATTGATGCTAGGAGTCTAACGTGGTGGCTTTCTTTTCAAATCCAGGAAGAGTAACCTTTTAGAAAGTTGTGCACTTGACTTAGGTGTGTATAGTCTTTCTGTAAGATCATATCCTAATGGGGCAGTCATTCTCACCTGGGGGCCACTGGTCTCCCAGGAGACAATGGCACTGTCTGGAGATACCTCTTTATTATCACACACTGTGTGTGTGTGTGTGTGTGTTTATACGCGTGTGTGCACGTAGGGGTATGTGTGTGTGTGGGCGGGAAGGTCCTACTGACATCTAGTGAGTAGAGGTAAGGGACACTGTTATACATCCTACAAGGAACAGAACTGCTAATATTCCCCCCACCAAAAAAAGAAAAGAAAAGGAAAGGAAAAATGATCTGACCCAAATGTCTAGAGTGCTGACCTTGATAAACCCTATAGAAGTCTCATCTGGGAAAACCAAGGCAGCATGTGGCATGGTCCTGGCAAAATGCCATGTACACTCCTGCCTCCTTTGAGCAAGTGTAGGGACCACTTGTTATGAATATAGGAATGCTCCAACCAGATGCCTGCTCTAGAATCAGAGAATATTAGAACTGAAAAGGATATTTAGGTTTGGGAGGAAACAGACGTCTCAGAATTCAACATAACTCTTCAGGTAGGTAAAAACAGAGCCAAGGATGAGAGCCAGGTCCCGCCACCTCATTTGTACCACACTTTCTTCTTGTCCATGTGAAGAAGGCAGCCCCAGGTTGATTGTCCTCTGCTTGTAACAGACTTCCTTACATGCCCAGGCAGTGAAACTGGCTCCACTCAAGGGTGAGAGCGTATTTCTCGCTGTGGCTGGGCCCTGCAGAGCGTCTGAGCTTTAAAGCTCAATTCCCCGACTTTCCTGCTGAGACCAGAGAATGTGTTCTTTCTCCAATTCATGCCCCAAGTCCTTCTTAAAACATTAATTGACATTGGGAGCCATCCTGATAAGCTTTTCCATCATCAGAGTCAGGGAATGCACCGGAAGACAGCTGACACAGGACAGAGGGATTTCATGGGTTGCGACTGCTATTTTTCAAAGTAAATAAGTAGGAGAAGCTCAGCGATCTGCAAAGTGCTGTAAGCATTTTGCCACAATATGCTAGGGAAGGTATGAAACCAATATTGTGACAAGATGGACACCAGCCATCATCACCATATGAAGAAGAATTCTACAGTGAGAATGTCTCACCTTGGTGTACTAAATGCTCACAATTTGTTTTCCTTGGAATTTACTAGAAGTCTTATGGGTCAACTCTCTAAAACATCTCAAAATGTAGGTGCTTTTCAAAACAATCTTAGTCTTACCCTACATCAGTGATTATCAACCTTTTTGAATGCTGTGACCTTTTAATACAGTTCCTCATGTGGTGGTGACCCCCAATTTTAAAATTATTTTTGTTGCTACTTCATAACTGTAATTTTGCTACTGTTAATGAATCATAATGTAAATATCTGTTTTCCGATGGTCTTAGGCGACCTTGCTAGCAGTTTTCAACCTGTGGGTCGCGACCCACAAGTTGAGAACCACTGCTGTAGAGCCTAAGACCATCAGAAAACACAGATATTTACATTATAATTCATAACAGTAGCAAAATTACAGTTATGAAGTAGCAACAAAAATAATTTTATGATTGGGGGTCACCACAACATGAGGAACTGTAATAAAAGGTCACAGCATTAAAGAAAGGTTGAAAACCACTGCCCTACATTAAGTGAAAGAAGCTATAATGGCGTATTTCTAACAGGAAGACTGAGAAGAATATTTACCCCATGAGCCAGGAGGTAGGCCTCGTTTAAGATGTGGCCTCTAATAGAGATGGGGTCATAGTTTTAAAATTGAGAAAGAATTTCTATGCTACCCAGACCAGCTTACAGAAAAATGCATCCTGGATCAGGTCTCAGGACTCGATATAAAGAAGAGGCATGAAATAAAACTCAGGAAAGAGAAGTTGATGTCCGAGCAGTGGTCGAAGGGGATAGAATGGGAAACCACGTGCACACCTATCAAGTCAAGGAATAAGCTCTAACGCCTCTTCCAGGCCTGACTCCAGCCCTCCCCACTCATGAAATCATAACCTCTTAAACAGCACATTTCTCCCTCTGCTCAGCACTCCAGTGAATACATGTCAGCATTTGCCAGGAAGCCACCAGGATCAGGGAGAGCACGGGACAGCTCCTCCCTGGCAGCTCTCAGAAGGATCCAGTCCTGCACACACCTTGACCTTGGACTTCTGCCCTTCAGAACTGGGAGACAGTGCATTTCTGTTTCTTCAGCTCCCAGCCTGTGGGACCTGTCACGGCAGCCCTGGGCAATGGAGGCAGCTGTGCAGACTCTGAACGAACCTCTAAAGAGCAATGAAAGGGCGAATAAGCAGTTTGTACCCACATTCCCCTGATCTCTGCCTTCACGTTAGCATGACACGTGCTGTGTGTGTGTGTGTGTGTGTGTGTGTGTGTGTGTGTCCATGTCCATATACAACTTTCCCTTTTCATAAGGATACTTGTCATTTACATCAGAAGATCGGAAGGACAGCTCAGGACCCGCTCCCAGGGAAGTGATAATACGGGGGATCACATCCAATTCCTCTCCCGAAAGAGCAGCCAGAGAAGGGTCAGAGAGCAGAGACTCTGCCATTTGCTAGACCAGCTGCTCCTTCTGCCCAACAGGCCTGACCTCAGGTAGAATATTTGAGATTTCTAAACCTCCCTTTCCCCCTCAGAGAAATGGGAATAATACCTTAAGGTATAAAAGGAAGCAAAGCCGAAACCGGTTTGGCTCAGTGGAGAGAACGTCAGCCTGGGGACTGAAAGGTCCCAGGTTCGATTCCGGTCAAGGGCATATATCCTGGTTGCGGGCACATCCCCTGTAGGGGGCGTGCAGGAGGTGGCTGATCGATGTCTCTCTCTCATCGATGTTTCTAACTCTCTATCCCTCTCTCTCCCTCGATAAAATATATTTACAAAAAAAGGAAGCAAAAATAAGTCCCTGAATTCCCCTGCTCTCTTTCTTCCAACTAACAGCCAGGTTCGGACTGCTCCTCAAGCTAGGAGAGCAGACCCCAGTCCCTGGCGTGGGCTGGGGGTCCGCACTGCAGCAGCCAGGCAGGGAGGAGGCCGGGCCCACCTCCACTCTCTGTGATGCCCATCAAGTGGGGTTAGGGCTCCAGTATGTTCTCAGCGGCTCTGACAACAGAGCAGAGAGAGCGAGTGTCTCGTAGGCTCTGGAGCAGAGTAGCACCTCACCCGGAGCCCATTTACAGGGATGAGAACCGGAGGGGGCTGGAGAGAGGAATGCCACCGTGCACCGTGGTGGCACCGCTCCTCTTAATGAGGGCCCCTCAGAAGCCGTGTTCTCCGGAGGGAGGCTGCGCGGAGAACCGTGTTTCCTCCCAGCCGCCAGCCATGCCTGCAGGGCGCCGCGAGGAGAGTCACGCTCAGCACGGGCCCCGCGGCCAAGCTCACAAACGCTTTCCGGTGTTTGCCAAGGGGAAGCTCAGCCGCAGCTGCAGCAGCAGGTGCCGCTGCCAGGTTCCCCGTGGCAACCAGGTGTGCGCCAGGTTCGCGGCTCTGCCGCCGAGAGGTGGCCTGCGTCTCGGATGCGTGTGGCCTGGAGCATGGCGGGGCGCCATGGGGGGAAGATGAGGGCGGTGCCAGGTTTTATTTTATGGGACCAAATCTAACCTCGTGGGCGGTTCAGTACAGCTGTGGCTTTGGGAGGGCGTGGGAAATGATAACACACTTGTTCTTTCTTGTTGGCGGGGTTTTTAAATTTTTATAAAAGTGATCCTTCAGCCAAGACCAGTTTGACTCAGTGGATAGAGCGTGGGCTTGCGGACCAAAAGGTCCCAGGTTCGATTCCGGTTGGGGGCATGTACCTTGCTTGCGGGCACATCTCCACAGCGGGGTGTGCAGGAGGCGGCCGATCGATGTCTCTCTCTCATCGATGTTTCTGGCTTTCTATCCCTCTCCCTTCCTCTGTAAAAAATCAATAAAATATATTTAAAAAAGAAAAGAAAAGAAAAGAAAAGAAAAGAAAAGTGATCCTTCAGCCCAATTCATTACCATTCACAGGTTTGCTCAGGCCCTTGGTTACTATGTGTATGACTCCAGGAGAGCACGGGATGATAATGCAAACCTGAGTTGGTATGTTTTGCAGAAACGTTCACATCCAGGGTCTCATGGGGGGCACTTTGTGACATGGGGAGTGAGGCAGATGAGGAATGGCCAACCTGGCCTGTCTGGTGTGGACCTCAAGGCGAAGGGGGTGACTTGCCCGTTGCGCACTGGGGGTGCAGTGGCGCGAGGGCCGCTGTTCAGGCCCCCTGGGTCCCAGCGCCTCATCCTCCGGTCCGCCACCCTCTCACGCCTCCCGTGAGCGCCTGCGTGGCTTTTCCCACCGCCAGGGAACTGTTTAATCACTTGTCTTTTCTCCCGATCGGTGCCGGTCTTCCCTTTGGTACACAGATCAATGCCTGTAACCACGGGCACCGGCCTCCGAGGCTGTTACTGAGCACAGCGGGAGGAACGGGAAAGGCAGCATCCTCAGTCATAACAGCAGCTCGTCCCTGCAGCCAGCCTGACCCCCCAATGCACCCTGGCACTGCGGGCCCATCTCCACCTTCTCCTAGGCCACCCCAAAGTGCTTGTAGGTCAGAAACAGTTGCACCTGCGGTAGAGTGGGATCCCAGGGGAGGCCTGACCAAGGCCCCAGAGCATTGTGGTTAAAGATCACCCGGGGCTCTCACCCCAGCATGTTGGTAAATTCACACCCTAGAGCAGTGGTTCTCAACCTGTGGGTCGTGACCCCTTTGGGGGTTGAACGGCACTTTCACAGGGGTCGCCCAAGACCATTGGAAAACAGATGTTTACATTATGATTCATAACAGTAGCAAAATGACAGTTATGAAGTAGCAACAAAAATAATTTTATGGTTGGGGGTCACCACCCCATGAGGTGCTGTATGAAAGGGTCGCGGCATTAGGAAGGTTGAGAACCATTGTCCGAGAGGGTGGCTCACACACCCGCTTCCTATAACTTTTCTCTCTAGCTTTTCAGGAACTTGGCAGTGCCATGGTGATCTGTGGCATGGAATTTTTTGGCTTAGGCAGATCTTAGAACATGTCTGCATTCTGAAAACAAATAACTAAGTACGCAGGCGTTTACGGAAACAGTGCTGAGAAGGCACGTATCACTGATGGTTCTCGAGGGCCTTCCCAAGAAAACAGTTTCGAGGACTCCTGCCCCCTCACTTAATTAACAATTACCTGAAAATAATAACTGAAGCAACAGAGGAGCATTTACCGTGTGCCAGACATTATGCTAACTACGGTGCGTGCACTCCTGATTTATTCCTCGCCACAACCCCGTGGAGTTGGGTACTGCTGATATTGACAGATGAGGAAATTCTGTCTTAAGGGGGTTAGGTCGTTTCTCAAGGTCATGGGTAACAACTAGTGTGGACTCAGGCTAGAATCTGAAGGAAGGCAAAACTCTTACTCTACGTTAGCTTTATGGCAAGTTGTTTATTTGTTTTTTAGCCGCTTTATTCGAGCATCATTCATATGTAGAGAGTAGTGCCTATTTAAGGTATGCAACTCTGTGTGCTTGAGAATAAATATACACCAGTGGAATCCCCACCAGCGTCAAGGCCTTAGATTCACCCGTCACTTCCCAAAGTTTCCCCCGTCTCCTCTGTTATTATTTTTTATTGTTGTAAGAATACTTAACTTAAGCTCTCCCCTTTTAAAATAAATTTTATTTAATTGCAGAAAGGGTGGGAGGGAGGAAGGGAAAAAGAGAGAAACATCGATGTGAGAGAGACACATACATTGGCTGCCCATTGCATTTCCCCCAACCAGGGCTGAGGATCGAAACCGCAACCCAGGTGAATGCTCTTGACTGGGAATTGAACCCGTGACCATTCGTAGCTGATGCTCCAACCACTGAGCAACACCAGCCAGGGCCTTTTAGAACATTTTAATTATACAGTAAAGTATTGTCCACAAAGCTCTAATTTTAAAAGGGCAAGTGTTACTTTTATAACTAGATGCTGACAGAATTGCATATAATATTCAGTAAGAAATCATAATTAATACGATCAGGTCAAACGATTCGTCTCCCAACGTGGACACTGTGGGGGTGCCACAGAAATGTGCACCAGCTCTAGGATGGGAGATCCCACAGTGTATGAGGGACATATACATGAAAACCAGACGCTGATGCTGGTGTGACTGGAGTAGGACTATGTTGCCAGAGCAACAGACTTCCGGTGTGGAAGAGACTTGCACTTCGGGTCGGGAGGGACACAGGTTGTGACACTAGCAGGCAGCAGAGTGTTGGATGCCGAATAACGTTATGATCGGTGATTGAACACAGAAGCCAGCAAGGCCTTCTGGTTCCGGGTCTAGGGCAGGAGTTCTCCCGGCAGCAGCCAGTGCCTCAGAGAGTGTGGGCAGCGCACACTATCCTACACCAGGGATTGCATTGGAAGTGCTGACCCAGGAGAGCAAGGCAAGGAAAGGATGCCTGAGTGGAAATCACTGTACTGCCTCCTTCATCCAGGAAGTCTTATTAAAAATTAAATAAAATAAATACAATAAAATAACTGAACTAAACAGTCATGCTTGATTTACACACAGACGCAACCTTTCTCTATTTCTCAGTGGCCAGGGAGCAGGCTGCTGACCAGTAGCCAGTTTGCAGGCCCTTCTTGTGCAGCCATATAAAAGTGCTGCACACAGTAGGTCTCAGCACTCTTCTAAATTCTGCTCTCCAGGGATGGGTGCCCTCAGCGTGCACCAGCCTCTTGTGCTGCTTCAGAGTCAGTGGCCAAGGTCTGACTGCCACCTCTGTCCAGCTGTGTGATCTTGGGCACTCGGTCCTTTCTGGACACCACAGGTGGGGATCGGATGAATTAAAAACAACAACAACTAATGTATGGAAAATGCTTAACAGAGTAAGGCTTTTTACCTGTTAGCCCTTGTTGCTGTGGTGATTGATAATGTTGTTGTTAGAAACATTTGCAAAATCCTTTTTAAAAATAAAGGTTCCAGTAAAATAAATATTCTAGGGTAAAATAAAAATAAAGAGCCCACCCAGACTGCATTGCTAAGTGGTTGAGCATCAACCTATAAACCAGAAGGTCAAGATTCAATTCCCCTGTCAGGGCACATGCCCAGGTTGCGGGTTCACTTCCCAGTGTGGGGCATGCAGGAGGCAGCTGATCAATGATTCTCTCTCATCATTGATGTTTCTACCTTTCTCTCCCCCTCCCTTCTTCTCTAAAATCAATAAAAATATATTTTTTAAAAATAAAGTAAAATAAAGATCCAAGAGATTGAAAAATGGTCGGAGAGTGACCTCTTTTTCATTCTCTAGCCTAATCCAGGGGCGTTGGGGGGTTCAGGACAGGCATGAATCTTGACGTATTAAAATATACTCAAGGGCTCTGACCAGTTTGGCTCAGTGGATAGAGTGTAGGCCTGCGGAATGAAGGGTCCCAAGTTCAATTCCAGTCAAGGGCATGTACCTTGGTTGCGGACACATCCCCAGTGGGGGGTTGTGCAGGAGGCAGCTGATCGATGTTTCTCTCATCGTTGTTTCTAACTGTCTATCCTTCTCCCTTCCTCTCTGTAAAAAATCAATAAAATATATACTTTTAAAAAATAAATAAAATACACTCAAGGTTTGCTTGCATTGAGTATGTAAGACTCCCAGGCAGAAAACGGTCAGGACGGAAGAAGTTTATACTCACAGATCCCTAGAAACAGGACGTACACCCCTGTGTGCCTGTTGTGTGCAGGGCCACATGAGGAAGCACCAGGCAAAGCGCCTTGTTGTGGCTTCTGTGGGAAGAAACAAGTGAGGCAGGGCAGGCCGGTTTGGGATTGGCTGCTTGGAAGCCTTTGGCAGACTCCACAGAGTGTAGCGATTGCCCCTCGTTGCCTGGCACCTGACTCTAGGTCAGTGGTTCTCAACCTTCCTAATGCCGCGACCCTTTAATACAGTTCCCCATGTTGCGGTGACCCCCAACCATAAAATTATTTTCGTTGCTACTTCCTAACAGTAATTTTGCTACTGTTGTGGATCGTAATGTAAATATGTGTTTTCTGATGGCCTTAGGTGACCCCTGTGATGGGGTCGATGGACCTTCAAAGGGGTCGCGACCCACAGGTTGAGAACTGATGCTCTAGGGTGATGTTAAGGAAGCAGGATAGTGGCTCCACCCGTGGAAGCTCCAGAAAGGAGGTAGTTGGTGGAATGGCCCTGGGTTGAAGGTCTTGCATGTGAAAGGCATGCTCTTGGGGGAGTCTAGGCATTAGGTAGCCTGGGGAGAGGCAGTCTCTCCAGGAGTAGTAAGGCCTCAGAATGTCAAAGCATCCCAAAATATGAAAACCACCATTAATACCCTTGCACTGCAATCCTTGGGGGCAGGAGTAGGGTTGGTGATGAAAGGAGCACTGAGAGCTTCTAGCCCGCTTCCTGCCACTCAGTCAGACATCTAGGGAAGGATTCCGATGGGACCTCCATGGAAGACAGAATGGGGTGCTGTGTTGGGTCAGCTACATGCCCCCACTATCCTACCATTTTCCCAATGGGAAGGATGATTTGGGAAGACCCACCCTCTCACTCCTTCGCCTCCAACCCTACCTGCCTGCTTTCCATTTCATGAGCGGCGCTATGACGATCTGGTTGCCTCAGCCCAACGAGGAATTTTGCAAAAGCTGTTTCCAGACCTGGATCCACTTAGACACCGAGCAGTTAGGATGGTGTCTGATTATTCTTGAGCAGCAGCCGCGTAATGACCTTGCCCTTGTGTTGTCACCAGGCAACCCCGGTCATGCTGTGAGGTCTGAAGCTGCCGTGGTCATGTTTCACAGACAAAGCTCACCCCCAAGGTTTCTCCCTGCCCCGTTTTTCAATTTGCTTCCAGGGAAAGGCCTGTGGTGTCCAAGACCCTTGGGGAAGACACAGATGTGTTTAAACAACTTCGTTTCTTCTCAGGTTCTGCCTAAATTCAATCAGCCATTCATGCTCTCATTCAATAAGCAAATGGTGTTTGGCAGACTCTTCTCTCGGTTCTGAATTCCAGGCAGCGCAGCAGAATGAATCACGGCGCTCTGGGACTCCGGTTCTCCGAAGCGGGAGGGGCAGGGGGAAGGCTGCACAAATGAGCAGCAGAACGCGGGCTGAGGGAGTGTGAGGAGGCAGCCTGCAGCTATCCGTTTAGCAACGACCGGACTTCCTGTCGTCCTTGGCCAGGAAGTGGACATTCCAAGGGCTCCAAGGAGTTGGTTTCATTCCCATGTCACGCAGCGAGCTCTGGGTGGCTTCGCTGGCCACCGAGTCTTCCTCTGGCCCTGACCCGCCACCCTCCACTGAGAGGACGCACACAGGAGGGGGATGTGCTCGTCCACCCCACATGACGTGTCAACCCCGTCATGGGACACATGATGCAGGGTGTGTCCTTCTGCTGTAGGATCATTTCACTGTAAGCCCATGCAGTCAGAGGCATGGCTCATATGGATTGGGAATACGTTAATCAATATGTTCTGGTGTAATGGGCAGACTTGGTTCAGCTTCCTGTTGCCTTCTGGTCTAGTGGTTATTTATTGAATTTTCTCCTGGCACCTACTCAGGAAGCCAAAACGTAAAGAGAGCCCAGTGTCTAGTTCTTTTTTTTAAAAAATATATTTTATTGATTTTTTACAGAGAGGAAGGGAGAGAGATAGAAAGTCAGAAACATCAATGAGAGAGAGACATTGATCAGCCGCCTCCTGCACGCCCCACAGTGGAGATGTGCCCGCAAGCAAGGTACATGCCCCCAACCGGAATCGAACCTGGGACCTTTCAGTCCGCAAGCCGATGCTCTATCCACTGAGCCAAACCGGTCTTGGCAGTGTCTAGTTCTTGAGAGAGCCAAAAGCCAAGAAGCCTGGCCTTGTTTAGGGGTTCAGGCTTTGGAGTCAGCTTGCATGCATTCACATTGTGACTCTCCCACCTGTTAGTTGTGGTAGCAAGGGGTGAATTGCTTATTCTCACCGTGCCTCAGTTTCCTCCTCTGTAAATGGGAATACATATAATAACTCTTCCTGTTGTAAATATAAAACGAGTTAATATATGTGAAGGGTTTGGAGTGTGTCCTAGTGTCATCTATGTGTACTTTAACTATTTGTTGTTACTATGACTAGCATGGCTGTGAGGTAAAGAGCTTCAGAAACTGGAATGTGTGGCTCAAAACAACCAGCGGGTGAGCCTTCACCTTGCCGTCAGGGGTTCCCTGATCAGTGTCCAGCATTCTGGGGTGTAGGGAGGAAGATTCTTGAAGCCAGCTCCCCTTCCCACAGGTTTTGAGGGTTTGGGGTACAGAGAGCAGAAAGGAATGGCTCTGAACCTGGCCAGAGCTGAGGAGAAGGAGCTGGGTGAACCCCAACACCCAGATGGAGCAGCTATTCAGATGCTAGAATTGCCGAGACCGGTTTGGCTCAGTGGATAGAATACGGCCTGCAGACTGAGGGGTCCCGGGTTTGATTCCAGTCAAGGGCATGTATCTTGGTTGCGGGCATATCCCCAGTAGGGGGTGTGCAGGAGGCAGCTGATGGATGTCTCTCTCATCATTGATGTTTCTAGCTCTCTGTTTCTCTCTCTTCCTCTCTGTAAAATATCAATAAAATATATTACAAAAAAAAAGTGCTAGAATGAGTGCAACTTCTCAATAGTCATTTCCACTTTCTTGGAGGTGTGAGTGAGATGGGATGTTCAAGTGGCTCTATAAAGTCTTTGCCCCAGTTCAGAAGCCTGCCTCCTCAGCCAGCATGATGTATTGGCTGCCAATGCCTGGGTTTGACCTCCCTTCACCACCATCAGCATGAAACTTTACCTAAGAGCTAACCTTAGTTAATGCGTATACAGGGCTTAGAAGCACTCTTGCCTTTTTCCAAGGACTTAAAATGTTAACAGTCATACACTTGGTATTTGGGGTCAGGGGGGCGGAGGGAACCATCGATAGACCTCTGACCACCACTCCCCTCCCCACCACGTGCCTTGGACCTGTTGTAATTGTCAGAAGATTCAGAAAGCTGTGTGATGTGTTGGTCCACACTTCCTACTTGTTAATCCACCTTTCTCCTTGTGCCACACCAACAAGCTCTTATATAATGAAAGGCAATGAAGGAGGGGGTCAGGGGCAAAATTTTGCTGTCAGAACAATCTTGGGTTGAACAGAGAAAAACAGATCCCCGAATACACATACTTATGCCCATGCCTAAGAGAAAGAGAAGAGATTTGACATTTGGTCATGGGGATACAGTGGTACCTCGAAATACGAGTGCCCTAACATACGAGATTTTTGAGATACGAGCCGTCCAGCGAGCGATTTTTGCTTTGAAATACGAGCAACATTTCAGATAGGAGTCATCGCGTAGATCGGTCGGCTGCACACGACCCACCAGTTTACTGAGACTTGAGCATCTCATAGTTTCCCATGCCTCATACGGAACAAATTAAACTCGTATCTCGAGGTACCACTTTTTTTGTTCTTGAGTTAGATGTTTTGTATAAGACACGTTACTCCTCCAGTCTTCATAATGACCCGATAAGAGGAATTCTGACCATTTTATACCTAAGGAAAGTGAGGCCCAGCCGTCCAACCTGCATCTCTCCTCACTAGAGATTACTTCCTGGAACAGCCAGCCCCTCCCTGTTACCACCGAAGGATACGAAACAACAAAAGAAAACACCTCCCAGACACGAGAACGCTGACCAGCCCCTGATTTTGCCTCGAGGAGGCCAATAATTAGTGGGAGCTCTCGCCGAGTTTCATATGCGAGGGGCCGGCAGGGTGCGGAGATTTTCCCTTATATACACACACTGTCAGAGGCAAGCCCATAATTGGATCTAATTTCTGCAGCTGCCATGAGAAAGCAGGATGGCAGCACAGCATCTGGGAGACAACAGAAGCCAGCGGAACTGGGCGGAATACGCCGGGATGCCACTGAGAAACCCGGGGCCCAGGGCGAACCCCCACTCTAAAGCGACGCCAGGGCCAGCGTCCAGCCAGTGGGGGGACAGTGGCGGGAGAGCGCGGCCCCGCAGCCCCCGCCTAGGGATGGGGGGCATGCAGTTCCCCCGGCAGCAGAACCTCCTGTATCTTTGTTCTCTCTCTGCCGCGGCTTGTAAGTATTAGCCTGATGTTGTTTACTTCTTCTCCCAATCTCTCCAAGGAATATGATTCACACGTTTTCAGATTTATTTGAACAAAATGCAATAAATATGCTGCTTCAATTTTAACCGCTGGCCGGTAGCCAGGCTTTTTAATGAATCTGGCCAGTGCTACTGGAGTGTTCCAGGATCTCGGGGCTCTGGGCACGGTGAGATTACACACACTGGTGCGCACACACGTGCGCACACACACACACACACACACACATACAAGTACACGTACGCGCACCTCCCACCTCCTATTCCCCGGAGGGCCAGTGACTCACAGTCAGCGGCAGGTTTTTCAGAGCCGACTCCGGTTAAAATTAGCAGGAGCCCTTATTGTTCCAGGAGAAGAGATTCCTCCGGCTCCTTTCACGGCTGCGTGAAAATGCCATCTTTTCGTTTCCCCCGCTGGTGGAATTGCCATCCCCACCTCCAGAGCTGCCATCAGCCATTTTCTTTTGTTTTATCGCAGAGGGTCACTAGACCGGGCCCAATGTATGAGGACCTCCACATTGAAACTACTGGGCATAATGTGGGCATAACCACAATCAGTCAGCACCCCGTGCGTCTGAGAGGTGGGAGAAAACAGGAAAAGAGACACACACACAGTTAGTCCTGAGCCTGGCACCCTTTCTCAGAAAGAGGGGGCAGGGAATGAGATGCCGACAGCAGACCTGAGACACCCATCTTCCAGGCCCCGCCCTCCAATAAATACTGACAACAGACGGTGAAATGGCCTCCTTTTTCGGCAGAAATATGGTCACAGAATACCCTCCAGCTTCAAGAATCTGAAACTCCGAAGTTGGGTGGCCATAGGTCCACTTATGGCCACTCTGGGTTGGCATCTAGGAGCCTTCCTGAGAGGAAGAGACCATGGCAGCAGAGAGGGTGAATGTAGGGCTTCCCACCGGTGACAAAGAGAACCCATCTATCGGGATGGTGGCCACATGCTGCCTTTTGCTATCGGATTATTACCATCTATTTCTCTTCTTACAAATAATAGTCTGATCTCTTTCATTATTCCTTTTAATGGTGTCAGGTGCTTTTCTCCTCTGGGAGTTACTAATAGAAGCAAATTATGGATTATTCCTCAGGGGTCTGTCCACATCTCTCCTTGCCCATCTCACTTCATCGCGTCCTCTGAAGGACCTTCCTTCACATCATCAGACAAATCAGCAAATAAACTTGGAAGTCAGCCCCCAGGGTGGGGAAATAACATGAAAGCCTGGCTGCCCTTGATGCTGAGCATTAGGACCAGAGTCCAGAGGCCCAGGTGGGCATGGCTTCACCAGAACCCTCGGTGTGGCTCCTGGGAGCCTTCATGCCTTTTCGGGGGGCCCAGGGAGTGATCTTTCCAGCCCCAGTGTTCTGTAATTCTGACATCGGGGCTGCAAACTGGTGGTTTTCCCTTAACATCTTTTACCCTCACAGTATTTTAGCATTAAAGACAATTTTACGGTTAAACATCTCCTTCTCTGTGTTCCACTTTCTTGAAATGGAATAATAAATAGCTCTGATTTGTGCCATGATTGCTCAAATCATAAAAATTGCATCCTCTTACTTACAATATTCATGGAATTGTAGTGATTTTTTATAGAGACTGTGTGAAAATACCATCTTATTTCCACATTAGGTAAGCAGTGTCAGTGGTGTGTGTTTGAATGGGTCCCTCACAGGCACTGACACAAATCCATTTTTGCATGATCACGTGATCTCTTGCTAGCCCTTTGCTAGGTGGACATTTGAAAACATATGAGAAATAGAGGACACAAACTCTGTTCTCAACTCTTTAACTTCCTTATTGGGAAGTTAAGATGTGTTTTCAACATATGAGAAACATACAATAACAATAATAGTATAAAATAACATATGAGAAATATACAATAACAATAATTGCATGACAGTAATCCTAGCTAATAAAAAAGTAATATGCAAATAGACCATCACTACAATGCACCAGATGGCTACCAGAGAAGGGCAGTTGTGGGCAATCAGGCCTGCAGGGGAGGGCAGTTGGGAGGGACCAGGCCTGCAAGGGAGGGCAGTTTGGGATGATCAGGCCATCAGGGGAGGGCAGTTGAGGGGGACCAGGCCAGTGGGTAGCAGTTAGGCATCAGTCATGCTGGCAGAGGAGTGGTTATGGGGTGATCAGGTGGGTAGGCAGAAGTGGTTAGGGGCAATCAGGCAGGCAGGCAGGTGAATGGTTGGGAACCAGCGATCCTGGATTGTGAGAGGGATGTCCAACTACTTTTTTAGGCCCAATCCCACTTTGCACAAATTTCATGCACTGGGCCTCTAGTCTATATATATAAAAGCCTAAGCGACTGAACAACCAGTTGACCAGTTTCTGTGATGCACACTGACCTGCAGGGGACAGACGCTCTGCATAGGATTGGTCTCCGCACTGTCTGGATTGGGCCTGTGAGGATCAGGTCTGCAGGGATCGAGCTCCCTCCTGTCTGGATCAGTTAGAAACTGGTTATCCAAGGGACCTCACTGGTGCATGAACCCATGCACTGGCCTCTAGTACTTAATACAGTGGTTCTCAACCTTCCTAAGGCCGCGACCCTTGCATACAGTTCCTCATGTGGTGGTGACCCCCAACCATGAAATTTTGCTACTGTTATGCATCATGATGTAAATATCTGCATTTTCCGATGGTCTTAGGCAACCCCTGTGAAAGGGTCGTTCGATCCCTAAAGGGGTCGCATCCCACAGGTTAAGAACCACTGACTTAATAAGAGCGTATCTATTAGGAACCAGGCATTGTGCTAGATACTTGATACATCTCTACATCACTTAAGCCTCAGCAGATTCGATAAAGTATCTCTTTTTATTTCCATTTTACCAACACGGAAGTTCAGGCTTAAATGAATTCACCTGCCCAAAGCTGAGCAGTGATTGAAAAAGCATCTGACTGATTCCGTGAGTGGGAAATGTCATATAACCACGTGTTAAAGTGAGTGTAAGCAAGGTCTGCAGAGCTGTGCTGTAGGTGGGAGCGCTCGGCAAGGTCAGGGATGTGGGTGTTCTGAATAAGGGTGCTTGAGTTTATACTAGGAGGAATGTGTGGGAACTAACCGTGAGGCATGGAGATGAGGCACCTGTTTTGAGAAGGAGCATATGGATTCCTGATAGGAGATGACTGCCAGAGGGAAGGAAGGTGGGGGAGGCAGATGAAGAGAAAGGGGGAATAAACAGTGAGGGAAGGAGACTTGATTTAGGGTGATAAACACAATTTGTGTACCTGAAACCTGAATAATTTTATTAACCAGTGTCACCCCAATAAATTCAATTTTATATAAAGGAACACCAGAGGAACTTTGCCTTGCCTTCCCCATCTTCTTTAACAACAGGGCAAACTGTGGTGGGAAGGGAGAGCTTCTATTTGACCAAACCTAGACCTTGTTAGCTCTTTACCTGGAGAGCCTTCAAGCTAATTCCTGGCTTGAGAAAAGGCTGCCTTCAGGTAACTTTGATTATTTTTAGAATGGGATGGAAACAAATACATTCCACTTATGACATAATCAAGGCTGACAAAACCATGTTTTACTGTCACTTTTATTACTTGGGAAGTGCAATAATTTACCAATTTTGAGTATTAGTGCTGGGGAGTTTTTTTTTAAACCTTTTTTAAAGTCTTGCATTGGCTTTGATGGCGCTTCTCTGCCACTCCCTGTGCTCCCTGGACCTTGGTCTCCACTTCCTCTCCTATCTTAGGGGAGTGAATTCCCGAGTTCACGTCAAATGTGGAAGTTATTTCTTAGCTCTCAGTTTATGTGATTCTTCAGAGTACAGCCTATAATTGTACATTCAGTCAGATTTTTTTTTTTTTTGCAACATGTTCGACAATTTTTTAATCCCACCTCCAGTCATTATCTGCTTGTCTCCAGGGCCAAGTGGACAGAATTAAGAAACAAGCCATCTGCTGACAAGAGTTTGCCTTTGCCAGCAAACCTCTCATACTCTGTGTCACTTTTTGGCGTGCACACAAGAAGGTGTTCATCTGGATCTCTAATAGTCCTTGGAATGGAAGACTGGGGGACCTGAACCCCAAAAGACTTGGTTTCAAAATCCTGCTCACATTTTTCTGTGAGAGCCTGAGTATATTTCTTAACATCCCTGAGCCTCATTTTCTTCAAATATATAGTGTGCTTAATATTATCTTCCTCCTGGGTTGTGGGGAGCTTTGGATTAAAAGTGGCTTGTGTAATTGTGTGATCTTCAACCAAAGACAGCTAGTAGTCCTGAATTAACAGAAGGGATTTCATTAAAAAGTGGCTTCCCACCCTACATGGTGTGGCTCAGTTGGTGGTTAAATTTCTGGTCGAGGGCACATGCCAGTAGGGGGCATGCCGGAGGCAACCAATAGATGTTTCTCTCTCATCAATGTTTTTCTCCCTCTCTCATTCTCTCTCCCTCTCTCTAATATCAATAAACACATAATTTAAAAAAATTATTTTAAAAGTGGCTTCTCCTGTAAGGTGTCCCCTCCTGAATCATTGTTACTGTGAGGGGCCCAAAACCCTGGGCACATAATACAATCACCCAGGCAAGCCTGGACCCCTGTTTTGCATGTCCAGTGACTATTGCATCTTATTTGTTTTGTCTAGTAGAAATGAGATCTCTGCTGTATTCTCAAAAACAGAAGTACTCCACATTTTGGCTCTTAGATCTTTCTTTCTGATGGCCAGGTGATTTCCCTCCTGGTTAAGATATAGTAGAATCAGGCAGAATTAGAGACCATAAAGAAACGCAGGACAAAAAGGAGTGGTATGCTCAGTGTCACTGAGCTAAAGATGAGTGAGCCTGAGAATGCCATCTCCTGAGTCCTTGTGCCCCCACTTCCTCCTTCAGGATCTTAAACCATGAGTGAATCCATGAAGTCATCCCTGTGCGGAGATGCTTCTGCCCAGTGTGGTCCTAAATGAATTACTGGACCAGTGGGAAACATTTGAGATGACATAAGTGCAACATGGTTCATTTCTTATTCCATATTCACCCATGGATGTGGGGTGTTTCTGTGTCAAACTCATCCCAGTGTTCATTGTTCCTACTTCTTCAGTGGTCAGAGATTCCATTCATGTGGCTTGTCTTTAGTTAGGGTGAGAATCACGATGACCCTTTCTCAGTAATTATGCTCATTCTCGCCCATTTACGTGCTGTCCCAATGGCTTTATTACCTATGTCTACCCAACTTCCTCTTCATTGTAGATGTTCAATAGATGCTTGTTGAATGAACAAATGGATAAATGAATAAATTACATGAATAATCCCAGCACATATCAATTCAGTAGTATCTTTAACTTGCTGGACTGACTTCAGTTTATAAATTAAACAAGTTGAAATTTCAGTTTGGTAAAAGAATTTAGTTTGGGGCCTGTATGCCAACTAATAACTATCTGGACTAATTTTTTTTACAAGTTGCTACAATGTTGGGATTTAAAGTTGTAATACACCTGCTTCTATAGGAAGGTGGTCCCAGGCCTTTCCCTGGCCATCTCTGCTCTTCTGGTTAACTACATGCATGGTTTCTATCTGTGTGTCTGTCCTCTTGTGCTGGTATAATGTTCACTATCATTATAGTTTTTCAGTTATTTCCTCTTTCTCCAAACCTCCCATTTTTGTGTTCAAAGCTTGTTTAATAATCTGAAATTGAGCATCACTAGGAGAAAAATCACCTACAGATGGAGCATGAAGTCCTCCAAAAGTGATATCAAATACCCAGCCCATGAAGATGGGAAGAAAAAGGGAAAACCTCAATGGAGGTGTATACGAACCCATACTTGTAGGACACATACTAGATAGGGATTTCTCTTCTTGAAAACATATCTTTTCGAAATCCCTGACCTCCCACTTCCTTTAAACAGTGAGCTGTGCAGGGGATCCAAGCAAGACTGGATTTAAGAATATGATGTGCACATGGCGTTAGGTGTCTTCGTGGCAAGAGCCCTAACTTACTCATCAGCTCCCTCATAGTGCTTCAAAGGGAACATCTAATGTGAAAAAGTTGCCCGGTGAAGGTTGAGGAAGGGAAATAAAAACAGGGAGTGCAAGTAGGGCATTCTGGTGAACCATCTGGGATCAGAGAGTTAACACCTACCCTTGACTTAGAAGCATCTTCTCTTCCCTTGGCCCTCTTCTCAGAAACTCCTGGGGAGCAGCTTTTGTCCCCTTTAACTAAGTTGCACCCACTGAGAACAAACTACCTCATCTCCATGGCTGGGTGTCTGTGTGTCTACGTAGAAGTCTGTTATGACTCCCCATTACACATGTGTAAAATCTCAACTGCTGGCATCTCTCCCAGCCTGGCCTAGGGCCCTGTCTTCTGCAACCCACCCTAGAAACTCTTTTGCAGCACACAGAATTCTTGCCTTCCCCCAAACACTCAGTTCTACTTTATGCTCCCTGCCTTTGCACATGCTGTTCTCTCTTCCTGGAATTCCCTTCCTCTCCTTTCAGCCAACACTTCGCCATTGTTAGAGACCCAAGTCAAGGGTTACCTTTCTCCAGGGAAGTCCTTCCTGATCCAGCAGGGAAGTCACTCATTCCCCTGAGTAAGGGCTCTTGTGCTTGACTCTGTTGTCTTTATCACACAGTATCAAAAGCTAGTTTTTATATGTTTTTACACAGCACTCTAAGGATAGAGATTTATCTTTATATCCTCACATTTAAGCCAAGGGGATAGGGACTATTATTAATTTTATTAGTGATGAGAAAACCAAAGCACAGAAAGGTTAAAAAGTTTCCCAGGTTCAGACAACCAGAACCTTATAGAACTATAATGTAAACACAGGGAATGTAGGCTCAGAGATCACCTTTTTAACCATTTTGACATCTCACTCTTCCCTAAAAATGATCATTCTGGTGACCTTGTTACTTTTATTGTGGTATCTATAGTGACATAAATTCTTATTTTTTATCAATCAGATCATTTTTGTTTGTGAGTTATACCGTTAATAAATTCCATTTTAAATTATTGTTCTAGAATATTTACTAGTTTAAAATCCCCCCCCACAAAAAGAAATCATTAGCATGTCCCCCAGTGCAATGGAAGAGAATGTGTGTGATGGTTTTGGCTCAAGGGAGATTGTTATTTTTATTTAAATGTCTTGTTCCTGCATCTTGCTTCTTCAACTAAATATTTGAGTACCCGAAGACCGGACTATTTCTTATACCTTAAGGGTCCCCCAAAGGACCTGGAGCTGCTGTGTTCACTGTAGGCACTGAAACTTTGGCTAAGTAAATTAACACAGAACAAAATTGCTTCCTTATTGCCAGCCACCAACTGTGTATTGAGAATGTAGCTTCAAATTGAATATTTAAGAGCTGACAAACTTTCTTACTCAATTCCCAGTTCGCCGGGAGTTGGGAGTTGGTTGGGGAGCGATCACTCAGTTGACAGCCTCTCTTCTAAGCCTCTAGCCCTCATCAAGCATCCGGGAGCCTCACCCTGCTCACCTTGTAAATATCCGGCATTTCCTGTACTCATTCCTGTGCCCGGCTAGTTTGGAGCAGATTCTCTGTGCCAACCACTGTGCTAATAACTGTACAAGTATCATCTCACTTAATGCCTGGATCGCCTTCTGAAGTAGGTGATTTATTAAACCTCTTTTTTAAAAATAAGGACACTGAAGCTTTTGAGAAGTTAAATAATGAAACAAGCTCAAATACCTGGTCAAGTGACAGAGCTGGGATTTAAACAGGACCTTCTGGTTCCAGAGTCATAGACTTAAAACTCCTTTTCTTTTAGGTAATGTAGCCTCAATTATTGGATAATACACTTGTGTTCTGATTCTCTTTGACACAAAATGTTTCTGTTTCCATTGTCTTTGTTTTACTTTCCTCTTTTTAACCGCCACCCTTTTAAAATAAGGATGAAAACACGTTGCAGGGTTTTATTAATTATTATTCTGAACCAGCATCCTATTCCTCAAGACCCTTGATAATTTGAGGCTGCATCTCCTGAAATGCTGATCCCATTTGTTAAATAGCATGCTGCCTCCCCTCTTTGGAACTCCCCTTTCTTGATCTTCCAAATGAAATCCAGAGTACAAAAGTCCTTCGTCTTCATGTCTACCTCGAGAGTAGGCCAAAACACGAAGTTTCCCTCTCTGTTCTCAAGCCTCACTAGGGGCTTTTTATCCTGATTATCTACTTCTGAACATTTATCCTCACTCTCCGCTGAGTGACTGAGAGACCTCCTCAGATGCCCTAACAGTGTGGGCCAGCCTATTAAAATTCTCCCCCTTTATCTTAAATCATATCATCAGTCTTGTTGCCTGAACGGCCTATTGTTCATTAGCTATGTTTATGCGCCATGAGATGTTTGCAACCAACACAGCATTATCCAAACCAGACTTCTTTCGGACCACTTTGGGGGATGGCATGAGTGAAATTTCCTTCGAGGATGGTTGATTTAAAAAAAAAAAAAGCTTGGCATCCTGTTTCTTGAACAGAGACTTGCATAAGCAACCAAGTAGAAAGAGCTGTTGAGACGCATTTAACCTCATTAGTTTCGGTAGGACCGGCTCTCCCCAATCCATCAGAGTTGAGCTACATTAGCGAAACTCAACTATTTCCAAATCTCATTTACATAATGGATGAGATGTGAAATGAGCCCCATGCAAGGGGAGCTGCCCGGAGGCACTAAAGTTTATCACAATATGTAAGACTTCTTTTAGATCATTGCATTAAATTTCCGCTAACAAGATCACAAATTAATTGTCTGTGTGACTGTACTGGCCCGCAGTCTTTTGAGTGGGGAGCATCAGCAAGGAAGACTTGCTGGGGTTTCAAGGACGGTGGGCGGAGAAGGCAGCTCGGAGGGATGAGAGGAATGCTACCGTGGCTTCCTCCTGCCTCTTTAAGAAATCCTAGGCACCTGGGTAATCTGAGGGTGGACTCTGGCTTTATTAGTGAGGTGAGCCGGGATGAGTAAATCAACTGTATCAGTCAAGCCTCGGGACATCTAGAAATTGATCATTCTGCCGAAATAAGCACTTGGTGTTTATTAGCTGGGAGTTCATCACTCTCACTACTCCTCGTCCAATTCCTAAGAGATTTCAAAGCCATCATCATGGTATTAGCTCATCTGACTGAACTCCTTGGAGATAAAGATTAGGAGATCTATCTAATGATGGGTCTGAGGTGCTAGGATTTTTTTTTTTTTCATCTTTTGCAAAGGAGAGGGCTTTCCTAGCACACGTTCTGTGTCTGTAGGTGGATGCCCTCACGCAATTACAATGCGTTTGCATTCCCAGTTCAAACAGTGGGACGAAGGAATGGGTTTGAAGAAAGGACACCCAATAAAGCTCTTAAAATAATGCAACTTTTCCATACGTGGAGAAATGACTAGTGAACAGGGGGATGTATGCTGAGCTGACTTCTCTAGTTGACACACTATGTCTATATAGTGGGTGATATTACACTGAGAAGAATAATTATATTTCATAACCATATTTGTAATCCCAACACCCACATATGGCCAGACTCCCACAGATGTGTCCGTGAGAGATGAGTATATACTTGGCTGATCTGTCCCAAACCAGTAAATATGCATTTACCTATTTCTACCTATATTTATAGACACACAGACACTAAAGCTCCAGATATCAAGCTCTTTTCTTAATGTGGCTTCTAAATAATCAGTAATCAAAATGCAAATAAAGTGACCCAGTTAGCATCCAGATCGGTAGTACCACGCAGATGTACTCTGCGACTCTGTGCTCTAAAAGTAACGAAGAAGACACTACAGAAGATGCTTCTATTAGCCAGCATTGACTAAGCTCTTCTTGATGCGGAGAATCCAGAAAAAACTGCTCCAAAGTCAGTGATCTGAGAGCGTGGGTCAGATCTCTGAGTTTGGGCTTGGTCTGTTCCTGAACTGCCCTGTGAGTGGAGAATAAAAACTGCACATCAAGAGAGCAAGAAGACTGCTTCTATGAAGTCTCAAATTGTAACCCTTGGAGCACAAAGCTTGCATGCTGGCCTAAGAGAGTCCCAGAATAAGGCCAAGGTCAGACTCATGGTTCTGCCATCCTCCCAGTGTGCTACAAGTTCCACCCTCTTTCTGGGGAAGAAAGGGCCTAACTCTGAACGGCCTGAATATGACTACTGAAGCTTCTTTGTATTCATCTGTTGATGAAACCTGTAATAGGCTTGAGGTCCATTACAGGAGCAAATTCTTAAATTACTTGTGAGCCCAGGATGGAACAAGAGCATACTTGGCGCATTGTACTATTAAATTGGTTTTAATTACATGTATGCATTGTTTCTTCCCTTAATGCCTTCTGAAAATCCCTTTGTTATATTTCTCTGAGAACAGTTACCACTCTATTGTATGCACTTTTTTTTTAAGCACAAGAACAGTTACATCAGCATTCTATTTGGTTCTCTCTGTCTGCCCTTTGTCCTGTGGCCTGTGAGCACATGTGTTTGTATATAGGAATTAACTTGGGCTTACAAGTATCTATGAATCTTAAACTATATATAAACTATAGTTTCTGAACAGATACAGTGGTACCTCGGGATTCGAGTTTAATTCGTTCCATAACCTTGAGTTGCGGTAAACTGGTGGGTCGGTAAACTGGTGGGTCGTGTGCAGCTGGCCGATCTGCGTGATTACTCGTATCTCAATGGTTGCTCATATTTCAAAGCAAAAATCGCTCACTCGACAGCTCGTATCTCAAAAATCTTGTATGTTAGGGCACTCGTATCTCGAGGTACCACTGTACATATATAAGATGTCCCAAAGATTTATATACACTTTAACACTGATAGCTCAATGGGTGTTTCTTTCTCTTCAGATTTAACCCACTGGAATTAATAATGGGTTAAAAGTATATGTACTTTTTTTTTTCAACACCCTGTATGATGCACTTTTTTTGCCTAAGACAAGGTTCTGATGTCTGAGATGCAGAAAGATTAAAAGCATCTTACTCAGTCTGACTTCTCTTTGTTGTCTTGATATCTGATATCTTCCCATTCGGGATTATATCATTGGGACACGACTAAAAAACACCCTTCACCCTGGCACGATCAGGAGGGACTTTTTCCTGCATCATTAAAATTTACTGCGTTTTTAAATATAAATCTCAATGGCGTTCCAATAAACAGAAATATTATCTCCTCAGCCCATTTCTTCAGTTTTGAATCAAGCGAGGCAATACTTAATCGGGTGGTTTAGTGGCTTTTCTGAATGTAAAGGCTTAAAACCAGAATGGTGGAGCTAGAATAGATTCTCACCAAGCAGGAAACCAAAGCTTGGTGAGATTCCAAGTCTTATTCAAGCCCATCCAGTAAGTGTGGGGCAGAGCCTGCAGTCATTTAGCGTCTCAGGACTCCAGTCTTTGAACTTCCGTATTAACAGATTATAGGTCTTTGATACAATTTATGAACTACCAGTCCTCACTGAATAGTTGGTGTCAGCTTTACTTTAGGAAGATACCAGAAAAGGGTATAAAGTCTCTGTTTCCTGGGGAATTTCAGTCTAATGACAGTTAGTACTAAGACCATACATATAGTGCGAAGAAATAATAATAGTTAACAAAATTGAATTCTGACGATATCTATCCACCATAATTAGTGCTTTTATCTGAGTTGTGAAAATTGCCACAAACATGGTAGCTTAACCAACACAGATGTATTGCTTTACAGTATTGGAGGTCAGAAGTTCAGAATGGCTCTCAGGGAGCTGAAATCAGATATCGGCAGGGCTGCATTCCTTCTTGGGAACTACAGGAAAGAATTCATGTCCAGCCTTTTCCATCCTCTAGAAGCCATCTGCATTCCCTAACTCCCGTCTCCTGCTTCATCTTCAAAGCCAGCAGCGAAGCATCTTTCTGACCCTGCTCTATCACCACATCCCTCTGATTCTCCCCTCTGCCTCCTTTCACTTGAACAGACCCTTTTGATTACATTGAACCACGGATACTCTCCTGATGTTTAGCTCAGTCATTGGCATCATTCATTCTGTTTTCAACCTTCATTCTCCCTTGCCATATCACATAACCTATTCACAGGTTATAGCAATCAGAATGTAGATCTCTTCGGTGGGTGTGGAGGGCAGGGGACATTATTTTTCAGTCTACCATAATATGTAAAAACTCTTCTAATCCTCACAAAAAAACTCATTTAACAGATCAGTAAACATGGAAAATTGACACAGTTTGGCCCAGTCACAGAGCTAGTAAAGCAGGTAGTTTTACTCCAGAGAATATATTCTTCACCTCTACTTTATACTGTACTGGAAAAGGAGTTTTAGAATAGAAGACTGCGTGTGGACTGAAGTAGTTAGGGCAGCTTCTTCAGAGGTTTTGGGCCTAGAACAATAGATGTGTTGCATTTATCCATTCATCCATCCTCTTTAGAAAATCTGGTATTTATCAAGTTAAATATTGGGAAATCAAGACATGGTTCCTAACCTCTAGAACAGTGGTTCTCAAACTTCCTAAAGCCACGACCCTTGCATACAGTTCCTCATGTGGTGGTGACCCCCAACCATGAAATTTTGCTACTGTTATGTATCATGATGTCAATATCTGCATTTTCCACAGGTTGAGAACCGCTGCTCTAGAATCTTGCTTGCAGTTGCCTACAAAAACTGGCAGGGAAGTGTACAGATAATTACACAACATTCACTCTTATTGCTGAAGTCTGTTCAAGGTGATAAGACATCCGGGAGGGAGTTGACATGTGTCAACTCTACTTCAAAAATAGATATGCTTTTATTTTTCCCAACTGCCTTTTCAAGCGGATCCCCCAGGATGTATTTCCTTTGTAGGACCCTTCGCAAGCACTGTTGTGTCATTTACACATTGAACACCACTAGCAGCCATTGAATTCTACCCCTTGTTCAAGACTGGGATTTCTGTATCTCTGTCTGTCTTTCTGAGTGTTTGGTGGGTCCCATTCATGTTTCCTTCCCGTGAATAATGGTGCCTGGCACTTACAGGCTCTTAATGAATGTCGAGTTAATAAACGGAAGACCACAAGGCCACCTCAGATCCCACTGAGATCTCACTCTCCTCCAAATTCATGGAGATCTCATTTGGCCTCCCGTCTCATTTAGTTGAACAGCTTTGTAAGTGTTTATTCTATCCCGCTTTCCACTGTTCTTTCTCCTCTGGAAAGACATCTGCCAAATTTTGCTAGTCAATACTCAAATAATGCTTGATTTCTAAGTGATTGATTCTAGATTCACTGAGTAGTATTTTACTTGAGAGTCACCCTGCCTGAATTTCATCTTTCAATGTCCTAGAATGCAGTAAAAGTCCTGGGCCACAAAATACATGTGGATAGGGCCACCATCTATGATCCAACTGTTTGTTCACTGTCCACAGGTACCTGGCTCCAGGGGATGGTGGGGCTGGAATTCAGTCTGCTCCCCTCGCTCCAAACCATGAGAAATGAAAATGCATTTGCACATGGGAATACACGTCTATTTTCACATTGGTGCCCTTGATTTTTACCCACCTACATGCCTTTTTCTAATTCATCCACAGATACTATATGAATAGCAGAGGTTCTGCCTTTTGATGATTAGAGAAGCACCTTATGGTCTTTCTGGTATGCTACTTTACACTACACAGAAATTATTAGAATGTAATTCTTACAAAACAGGGACCTCCACTGTTTTAACTGGTGCCATGTCCCCTGGAATGGTATTTGTTGAATTAAGGAATAAGATGCAACAAAAATAACACTTTTATTGACTTTGACACAGAAAAATATTATTTCCCACATCCTAAGGGTATCTATTAGCTTGATTCACTTTCTTCTGTGGCATATATCCCTCTTATTTCTATAAGTGATACTCATTTGCAAAAGAAAAAAGATCAATGAAAAAAAAATCTGAAAGGACAGCCAGTACATGAGAAAGGGGGTTATCATCAAGTTTTTAGGAGCAGTTTCCTTTTGTGAAAAAGGTTATTTACTGCTTTAACCGAAAGTCAATGTTTTCTAAGAAAGGAAAATAGCATTGGGTTGAATCAACAGGCATGGATTTTAACACTTTTCCCCACACATGATATGTGAGCTTGGGCACACCAACTGATTTTCTCTGCCTCAGTTTCCTTATTTGTGAACTTGGACTTGCACCATCTGCCTCTTGTTACCCACAGGGATATTGCAAGGGGACAAATAAGCCCAATGCATGCCCAAGTTATTTGCAAGATTAAAAGCCACTGACTGCTCAATATAGCATGCCTCCCAGTCCATGCCCAGCCCTGCATTCTGCCATCTAAAGGTGGGCAGGGAGTTGACTGCAGGTGTCAGCCTCTCCCACTGTGCCTGCCTGGCCTTTGACACCAGGAAACATCTGCGTTTGCATATCTTACAATTAAAAAAAAATAAGGTGTTCAACAAGTCTGTATTAATCACATGCGGTTTTCCGGAAATACACTATCTGCAGTGGAGGCTACCAAATGAGTTACAGGTGATCCCTGGATGATGGTTCCATCAGTCCCTTTATTTTAAAGAAACTTATGAGAGGAAGACCCAACTAGCTCTTACCTCTTCTTAAGAGCTGTGTAATTTTCGATAAGTTGAGTGGCCTCTCTGAACCTCCTTTTTTTTTTTCTTTCATCTAGAAAAGAGGAGTGAATTGTAGCCATCCTACAAAGGTTTTCTGTTTGTTTGTTTGTTTTTCCCATAAAGAAAATGAGGTATAGAGGATAACTAGCTTTATAATTACTCGAGGGTGAGGCTGGTTTTTATTAGCCAAGGTCACAGAGGTTATTAAAGGGATCCTGGGAAAGCTAGCCCCCACAGAGCCTGCTTTTCCTCTGTGACCCCATGTGACCTTGAGCAACCTGGGAAAGAGGTAATTGAACAGCCACTCCTACTTCGGAGGAAACAGAATCAAAATATCGAAGCTATTGACTCACCCTGAAGGCAGTAAACAGTGCTTTGGTTTCTGACCTTTTCGCATCCCGGGGCAGTCAATAACCCGGCCCGCTCTCCGCAGCGCCTGCCACTGATTCTGATTTGGGAGTACTGTAACCTTGAACTGAGCTCCAGGTAACCAAGGCAACAGGAAGTCAGCGCCTGCGTTGGAGGAGTGGGAATCCATAAATCAAGTCCCTAATGCAAACACGGTGTGCAGGTAGAGGTTTGAGGGGATAAGTGGTCTATGAGAAATTACCTTTGAAAATGAGTGCCTGTCCCTGGGCAGGCTGCAGCCCCCTTTTCAAAGACTTTGAACAAAACGTATCAATAGAGGTCAGCAGGTCATCACAGAATGTTTTCATATAGGCTTAGCTCCTTTTATTTCCTCTTGGCTCTGTCTTTAATTATGAACAGATGTTGGAGCCACGGAGTTATTAGCATTGTTATTTCCTCCTTTAAAAAAACGCGCTGGCCTCCAAACAAAAGCCGCGGTGCGATTTGTCCTGCGCTGGGGCTTGGGGATGCTCAGAGCGCATCCACCCGGCGTGCCGTCCGTGCAGTTGGGGGCTGAATGTGACAGCGGTCCCTTCCCAGATGAAAAAGCCTTTTTGCCTTGAGAACTTGGTTCTGGACTGTTTCACATTCACCTGGCCAGTGGGGGACGTCTCCACGGAGCGTCAGCGGCCACCTGGAAGGAAGGAGAACAAAGATTTGCAGGGGCCAGCTCTCTCCCAAGAAGTCACTCGTGCTAGCCTCCCGGGGCCTCTGTTCTCACGCAAAGTTTGTGGATTGCAAAGTGCTGTTAGGTTAGCCTTTGTTTAAAACTTCCCCAGGATTCTTACCCCTTATTCTTCCTGTATTTCTTGGAACGTTTCCATAATTCTTTCAAAACCCAATAATGTCTGAAAAAAACATCAGGGCTTGGCCTCCCTCCTCCCCGCTTTTTTCAGTTTGTTTTCAAACTCATTGGGTGGCAGCTAGCAAACAGCGCCATAATAGAAAACCCTAAATTTTCTAGAGTTTTCAAAACAGCTAAATAGTGACAATCTGAATTATAGCGTGTTTTTTAAGTGTCATTTTATTACTTCTAACATATTCTCTAACATAAACACTTGAGCAGCAAAGTAGGCCCGATAGAGATATGATCGGATCAACTTTAATGAAATGATGTGGACTGAGACCCATTTGGATCGGGAACATTTGCATGAAAATGGGTACAGCTGAAATGACTCGAGATCAGTCTGTTCCCATGTGAGAGTTCAATATCCACCTGCTAATCCTGGGTATGGCTCATTCCCTGAGCATGTCATCATGCAAGCAACCTGGGTCCACAGGTACACAGTTGACAGGTGTTAGTGAGTTTTCCACAGAGCTTAGAGGTGAGCTGTGGCCACTACGCCTGCATCCATTTGATGGGAACACACGTGGCCATAGTCCCGTATCAAAGGGGGGAATATGCACCAGACCCAAGTGTTGTCTCCACTTCAAATCTGCTAGCAGCCAGTTGTTCAGCTACATCCATCTGCCCAATACCCATCCTCTGGGATAGAATTCTCGTTTTTCCCCAAAGTGTATTTCTTTCTCATTGGAACAAGAGTTTAATACATGTCTGTGTTTCTAAATGCATTAACAATAACACAGGCTGAGGAGTAAAAATAAAAACTCCCCCCTCCCCACCATCTTCCCTGTGCTTTTTGTCCTTAGAATAAGCAGTGTTGCGTGTGTGAACTGTTCGTGCGCGTCTCCTTGTGGATGATTCTGTGTCATGTTACATGTTTATACATGTGCACTCGCCTGTCCCTGGCACACCTGCATTTCTGAAACATGCATATTCTACACGCATTTCTTGACTCCCAGGTGGTTGTGCTTTGCAGTCTTTCTATCATAGAATTTCATGTTTGTCTACATTCACTGTCAAAATGCTGCGAAATGTAAAATGCAAAGGAACCTGTACGTTGTGGTTATTCTCAGCATCTGATGTGCGAGGTTCAGAGACTGGGATGGAGAGATGGGGGATGGGAATGGAAGGGAAATGAAAACCCGGCATGGACACATGGACACGTGGTTCTAACTTAGGTTCCTGGAAGAGTGCCTTTGCCAGGTGTAGTATAAGGACCTCTGCATCCTGGCAAGAAACGGGCCATTGGCAAACTGGGGTCCTGGGCAGGTGTTAGAAGATGGATAGATGGAGCAGGATGATCTGGCTGCTTGGAACCTTCCAGCTTTGACATTAGGAGCTGTATGAGTTTGGTCAGTTTTCTTTCAACCTCTCAGAAACCTGTTGCTCTCATTTGTTAAAAAAAAAAATATATATATATATATATATAGCAACCTCCTCACTACATGCTTCACCGCTGTCATTAGGCCCAAGGGAGCTGGTCCCTGTGGTGGAAGATAATGTTACTCCGGGCGGGGACTGTATCACTCGGGTTAGTTGGGATGGCACAAAAAGGATCAGATGAGAAAGCTCCATGTTGTTGTTTGTGGCTGCCAGTGGCATAGAGCCTGCAAATGAAGAGATTCTGAATCGATTTTCTAGTCCATTGACTGACACGGATACCGAACTTGCATGCCTCTGCACTTATGCTCGGGTGAGTCGGAGAGTCACTGTTGAGATGTGGAAGGTCCTGTCAGGAAGAGAATGGACACCTCGCTGCCTTGTTTGGGCTGGGCCTGAGGAAGCAGTGGGTTGTATTCGCAATAGTCGCAATAATAGGAATGATAATAACGGGAAACAGTTACAGAGCATGCTCTGTGTTCCAGACTCCAGTCTGAGCACTTGATGGAGATTGACTGCTGGATGCTCTCAATCGCCCCTAGGAGAGTGCTCCATCCCATTTGTGCAGTTAAGGGAGCTCCAAGCTTGGAGAGGTTAAGTAACTTGCTCGTGATCACACAGCTGGAAAGTACGAGAGCCTGGATTCCAGCCCAGGAAGCGTGGTTCCAGAATAGCTCCAAGATTTGTCATGCAGTGGATTTCCAGGCCCTTCCAGAGGCACCTCGCGAGAGCCTTCCCAGGCTTCTCAGCACCATAAATGCATGACTTATGATGGTTGTCGTGGCCAGACACTCCACGGTCCCACCTCAGCTCTCGCTTGGCCCAGTGACTGTTGCTACACAGCAGTCCTCACAGTGCGTCTTCCGCCTCCAGCAGGCTGGTCCTCATCTAGATCCTCTTCCTTTCTCCATCTGTGACAGTCGTTCTACACCTTTCTAATGCCGCGACCTTTAATACAGTTCCTCATGTGGTGGTGACCCCCAACCATAAAATTAGTTTTGTTGCTACTTCATAACTGTAATTTTGCTACTGTTAGGAATCATAATGTAAATATCGATGGTCTTAGGCGACCCTGCTAGCGACCCACAGGTTGAGAACCGCTAGTGACCCACAGATGGAGAAAGGAAGATCTCCTTGCAACCCATAGGTTGAGAACCGCTGCTGTAGAGCCTAAGACCATCAGAAAACAGATATTTACATTACGATTCACAACAGTAGCAAAATGACAGTTAGGAAGCAGCAATGAAAATAATTTTATGGTTGGGGGTCACCACCACATGAGGAACTGTATTAAAGGGTCATCGTGGCATTAGAAAGGTGGAGAACCACTGATTTACGACATCATACGCCTGTCCCTCATTCTTGCTGTTCTAGCATGACCTCTGGAAAGCCTCTTCTTACTTTTCCCCACATGAGTGCCTGCCTGCGTAGAACTCCCCAAGCACCTAGGGTAAAGGACACACTTGCTGCACAACTTCATCTCATTCAGTCTTGTCTCCCCTGCTACCTCTCGAGGGTGGAACCCACTTCTCCTCGCCATGCACCATGCTGCACACAGCACAACCTCCATAGAGATGGCCGTAGTGATCCTCAGCAGGCAACAACACGCCTGATGGAGGCGTGTTCTGCTTCTTTAGGCCTGTGCCCTGACACCTCTTCCAGGCAGCCAACCTGGATTGTCCTCACCACTAACTTTAGCCACCACCCCTCCCCCCCCCAAAAAAAAAACAGTCATGCTGCTAACTTTTTTTTTTTAGACATTCTAAAATTTTATTCTTATACCACAAGGAGGTCAGATCATTTAAGAATTTTCTCAGATCACTTTCAGCTTTTATGTTGTCTGTCTTCCTATTCCTTCCAAATAACTGCAGGCTTTGGGGTTCTCGTTTCTCAGGGATGCCGAGTCCCCACTTAAAAGTGGACCAGACGGCAACGCATAGTAAGAACGAGGGCTCCGTGTCCACCATGATGACCAGGAAGAAGCCAGCCGCGGTTGACAGTGTGGCGATCCCACCCACCCCAGTGTTATCTCTCCTCGCTGCGTCTGCAGCGACTTCAGATGCAGGTGAGCGTTTTTCAGATGCTTTGGGTTCCCCCAGAGAAGGTGGGTGTGGAGAAGACCTGGGAGTATGCTATGGGATGCAGGTAAGAGGCCTCTGCTTAGCCAACCTGCCTCACTGAACGGGAGAGCTGTCGCAATGCTGTTTTTTTCAAGAGGGAGGAGGTTCAAGAAGGATGGAGGTCAGCTCAAAACTAGTGGCAAAGTCCTCTTGAAGGAGCTTTTCAGTTTAGCCTAACACATGCCCATCCCGTGAGCAGCAAATAATAACAGTAACTAATTTCTCTTTGTCAAGCTTTAGTAATTATGAATCTCAGCATCCTTATATAGGCTACCTCATGTAATTCATACAAAACTGTGAAATAAATGCTTGTGTCTTCATTTCAGACAAGGAAGCTAAGAGTACCGTATTTTCTGGCATATAAGACGAAATCTTCTCAAAAGTTGGGGGTTGCCTTATATGCTAGGGGTCGACTTATACGTGACCCCTGGGCGAGTATATCCCAAACTCTGTATTTTAACTGGAAAAGTTGGGGGTCATTTTATACGCCCAGTTACCTTATACGCCAGAAAATACGGGTAAAGGAACTTGCTCCAAGAACCTGTGGACAGTCAGGATCCCAACCCAGGTCCTAGTCCCATGCTCCCAACCACTGCATTTCCCCATCTTGTTCTCCATGGTGGGGAGACAGAAATCAGAGTTCCTTGAGGCCTTGATTCATTCTACCCTCATGATGTCATGGATCCCTTAAGAGTCACCAGACTCTTCACAGGCAGGTGATAAAATATAAATTTCTTATTCAAATACCCCTGAAGCTTTGCCTTCCTCTACTCCCTCTCACCAATCGCTGCGCCAGCTCCCACTTTGCCATACTCATTCCGACTGTCAGGAAGGTAGGCCTTGGTCTTACTGTTATGTAAGCCTGCATGTTTCCACCTGTGTTTGCCAAGCACAGTTATTTCCCAGTTATTTCTCTTGGCTTAACACCTTTCTTTGAGGACAGGTTTACTCAGTTCCTACATGCACCCCACAGACCTTTGAGGCCACACCTCTTTCAGATGCCTGCAGCATCCAGTTTCCGTACCATGCGCTCACCTTCCGAATGAAAAATGTCTTCTATTTAACATGTTCTCCCTCAAAAGACTTGTACGTAACTCGGAGGTAGAATCCATGATTTAGATTCTTGTTATCTCACAGCACATGGAATGATGGCCCAATTCATAAATGTTTGTTGAATTGATGCATTGAACAATGTTAAGCATATTGCAGTGTTTAGATATGACTATTATGATTAGAAGCCCAAAAAGAGATTGATTATTATTTTTTTAAATATATTTTTATTGACTTCAGAGAGGGAAACGGAGAGATAGAAACATCAATGATGAGAGAGAATCATTGATCAGCTGCCTCTATTGGGAATCGATCCCACAATCTGGGCATATGCCCTGATCT
>PVJN01013006.1:27713-49851 GCA_004026805.1 Lasiurus borealis | reverse complement strand
CATATAAATCCTTACTGATAAGATAATCTACGTATTACTGGAATTGCCTTCTTCCACTAGAGCAGTGGTTTTCAACTTCCCTAATGCCTCAACCCTTTAAGACAGCTCCTCATGTGGTGGTGACCCCCAACCATAAAATTATTTCCATTGCTACTTCATCACTGTAATGTTGCTACTGTTATGAACTGTAATGTAAATATCTGATATGCTGGATGTATTTTCATTGTTACAAATTGAACATAATTAAAGCATAGTGATTAATCACACAAAAACTATGTAATTATATATTGTGAAATATTTATTTCTAATTACAAATAAATGAAATTTTGTCTTGAATCATGGTGTAGCATGGGTAACAGTCTTAATATGACAACAGTAAACTACATTGCTACATTTTGCTACACTGAGGAGCGGTGTGTTGGTTCCTAAGACCATGGGAAATAGGTGTTTTCCAATAGTCTTAGGCGACCCCTGTGAAAGGGTCATTCGACCCCCAAAGGGGTCACAACCCACAGGAAGGCTCCCGTCTGGCCCCCCAATATTGCCAAATTAATGCTTTTCTAGTTTCTCTTCATTTGCTTGCGGCCTCCTCCAGAACCCGAACTCTGAATCACTCGGGACCTGAAAGAGGTTCCCACAATTTTCAACATGATGAATAGCAAGAACCTACAACTAAGTGCTCTACCCAGCAAAACTATCATTCAGAATTGAAGGTCAGATAAAGAGCTTCACAGATAAGAAAAAGCTAAAAGAGTTCAACACCAAACCAGGATTATATGAAATGCTGAAGAGTTTTCTTTAAGAAGAGGAAGGAGAATAAGAAGATAAAGATAAAAATTATGAACAACAAAGTGATAACAAATACATACCTATCAACAAGTGAATCAAAAAATCAAGTGAATAAAAAATCCAATGAACAGAATGAACAGTTGAATATAATAGAATTAGGGGCATAGAAAGGGAGTGGACTAACAATTCTTGGGGGAGAAAGGGGAATAAGGGGTGCAGGAAGAGATTGAACAAAAATCTTACACCTATGGATGAGGACAGTGATGGGGGCTAAAGGGGATGGGGTGGGGGTGGAGAATCAGCTGGAAGGGAACTATGGGGGGAAAAAAGAGGAACGTCTGTAATAAACTGAACAATAAAGATTTATTTAAAGAAAAAAAAAGAACCTTTCAAACTGATCAAAGCTTGGTGGGCAGTTGGACTCAGAGTGTAACTGTCCTTTGTATTTTGCTGCTCTTGTTTCCGTTGAGGAAAACTGTCTCTCATTTAAGATAAGTAACAGGAAATTCACTTAGCAGGCACATGGCACTGCACATGGTCCCAGGGTCTGCTAAGGAGTCCTTTCCCAATGAAGCCACCTGGCCTGAGGGCGTCCAGGAAAGACAGCTCTGTCACTCACTGCCTTGGGTGCCAGAGAGGAAAGGAGCCATAGCCAGTGCTTGCCACTGGCCCAGCCTCCCCTTCCTGTTTAACCCTGCTTCTGGCCCTGCCTAGGGGCTCTCAGAACTTGCTTAGAGCTGAGCTTGAGTTTCTGCTAGGGTCACCAGCCTCAGGGGTAAAAGAAAGCTGTTTAGATTATGCACCAGCAAAGCCTTTGCCTCATAGCACAGCTTCCTGTGAGAGCAAGGCAGGGACTGTGGTGGCCCTGAAGGGGGAGGGAGCACCCCCCAAAGCCGGCACTACTTCCCTCAGCTCAAACAGGGGTGCCTGCAGCCCCTGTGGAAAACGGCATGAAGTGTCCTCAACAAATCAAAAATGTGGTTGCCTTATGGCCCAGCCATCCCATTGCAGATACATCCGAAGGAACTCAAGCCACTGCCTCCAAAGAAGGCCTGCACTCCGTGTACGCCATCTACAACAGCCAAAGTCTGGGAGCAGCCCAGCGCACCAGGAGATGAGTGGATAAGAAAGTGGTGGTACTTTCACACCATGGAATGTTGGCCCTTAAAAAGAACGAAATCTTACCTTTGTCTACCTAATAAATGGACCTAGAGGAAATTATGCTGTGAAATAAGCCAAAGACAAATACCATATGATTTCACTTACATGAGGAATCTAATGAGCAAGCAACCATCAAATAAAATTGAAAAAGAAGAGTCCTGGCCCTGCGAGCTCTGCTCCTCATGCGCTTTCTCAGACCCCTGCACGCCTCCTCCTGTGCTGGACAGACTCAGTACCTGGGAATCCAGCTCAAGAAACAAGGCCACAGGTGGTCCCTTGTTGGGCCAGTGGGCCTCCTGCCCAGGCTGATGAGAAGCCACAGGGGATTACGCCAGTGTAACAGGCAGCTTTACACCAAGGAGCCAGCCACATTTCACACTCAGTCCTCCTTCAATCCTCACACCTACTTCTCATAGGGTGCGCCTTACAGAACTTGCAGTGACTGCGGCTCAGAGAACTCCAAGGCCAGCGGCCTTGTCTGGAGAGCTGACGCATACCATCTCCTGGTCACCCCTGGCAGCTGGGCCAGCCCGCACTGCGTGCCCAGGCTCATGCCTCCTGCAAACAACCCCTGTGGGCTCCAGTCCTGAGGTGGTGATGGTTAGACTTCTCGGTGCTCCCGGAAGTGTGTGAATGTGTGACCTTTGGCAGCGCTGCCTCGCTATGCAGTGGGACACCTGCTCCATTCGCACCCTCCTTCTGCCTCCCCTCCCAACCCCCCCCCCACACACACACACAGAGGGGTGGACCCGGGGAGAGGAGAAAGGCAGACTCACTCATGGCCTTGGGAACTGGGAGAGGTCATTCCTGCCTTCCCCTGTGGTCCCTGCTGTGCAGCACCTTCATTAAGAACAGCAGCACAAAGCCCAGGGACAACCCCCACCGGCCCTCCCACCCAAGGACACTGGCCATCTGGGAGAGGCTCCCCAGTGACACTGGATTCAATCCCTGGTGCACGAGGGCTCCACTTGGCTTCTCTTACCAGCTCATCTCCCACTGCTCCCTTCTGTTAACTGGGTCTTCTCCAGGAAACCTCTGGCCCCCCCACACAAGTGGCTTCTGGTAGTGCTGCCTGATCACACCTTGGCTCAAGCCAGGCCCATCCCACCCATACCCCCAGGGACACCTTCACTACCCTTGTTAGGGTCGAAACGCTCGCCGCTCAAAGGAAGGCTTCAAGAGACGTTCTCATGCAAACAGCAAAGGGTTTATTCACCAGCATGCTGGGGCTCACAACATACTCTGAAAGCAGAGCAGAGGCTGAGAGCCCCGAGTTGATACAAAGCTAAGCTTATATACTATGTGACAAGCAACAGAGTTATACAAGGTCAACACAGAGTTTTATTTCCTCATACCTGCACACATCTCACAATCTACAGACTCCACATATTTCTGGTTACCATGGGGTTACGATAATGGGATGCGACTGATGGTTATCTCTGGGTTAGTTTCTGGAGACATCTGGACCATGTCTCCTTTCGCAGTTTTGCTACAGGCTGTCTTGTTACACAAGATTATCAGCCTGCACCTGGATTACAGCATCCTGGGAGTTTATGCTCTGTTCTCAACCCTGAGATTGTAATTACAGGATGTAACTGGGGTATATAATTTTAAAACGAGCTGTGTTAACTCCGGCCCAATCCTGATTTTTGCAACCTTAACACCCTCTGTGGACAGATAGCATCCTCTGGGTATGCAGAGGACTCAGGGAGCAGGGAGCTGTTGAGAATGTTTTGGAACTAGGCAACATTGTGACTGTGCTGGGAGTCTCCGAATCGCAATTTTCAATGGCAGAATGGTAAGTTCCACAGTAGATGAATTTTACCACTTTATAATAAACAATTAGGATGAGTGATAAAAAAGGGCATTGTTTGACTTGAAGTTCCTCCCATAAGTGCATGACAATGAGTCGTGTTCAAAAGAAAATCTACTTCGCCTCCTGTCTAGGGTAATGGTGGCAAGCAGGACCAGATGCAGCACCACTTCCGCATGGGTGCTCTACTTTTGAACCAGTGGAGGCCCCACCTGCAATGACCCACCATGACCCATGGTGTTGTACCAGAGAGGCCATGCACCCACTCTAAGGCAGGGTCTGGGGAGGAACTACCCTTCTGGTGGGGCTGGTCATGCCATCTGCGTCGAGTCCTCAATGACCTTGAAGATGCAGGATGCTGCGGCCAGAGGGGCCCTGGAAGTGGCACAGGTACCAGAGTGGAAACAGAAAGGCAGCATCTGGCGGAAACCTGGGCAGCGGGTGGGCTAACTGCCTCTGGGACGTTGCAGGAGGGTCAGCCCTGTGAGCTCACCCAAGGAAAACCTCACAGCTATGAGGATCCCATCCTGTCCCCACACTTCACACTAGTGAGAAAGCAATTCTCATTGAGCTGTCCCACCTGAGGTCAGGTGAGCATATGGAAGGGCTGAGTCCAGAAATCAGCGCACTTCTCTGTCCAAAGGAACTTTCTTCCAGAAGCCCCCAAAGGTGCTGGAAATTTGGGTGGCAGCCACTGCCAGTGGTTCACACTCCCTCTGGGAGAATCCCATGAGGGACTGCTGGTGTCATCCCTACTCTGAGGGAAAGCAGGACCACCAGACACAGGGCCTGGGTGACCCTCAGGCAGAGTGGAATGGAAACAGCTGGCCATAGGCTCTGCACCACAAGACCTCCCCAGGCCCCACTGGGTTTCAGATCTCCCAACCTTTCTTTTCTTTTTTCTTTTTTTAAAATATATTTTATTGATTTTTTACAGAGATGAAGGGAGAGGGATAGAGAGTTAGAAATATTGGAGAGACATCGATCAGCTGCCTTTTGCAAGCCCCCTACTGGGGATGTGCTTGCAACCAAGGTACATGCCCTTGACCGGAATCAAATTTGGGACCTTTCAATCCAAAGACCGATGCTCCATCCATTGAGCCAAACTAGTTCCGGCTCCCTCGCCTTGCTTTCCTCAGCAGTTCTCATGGGCTCCTAGAGGAGTGTCCAGGTACCAGTGCAATGAAAGATGTGAGTGATTTTGCTGTATGGTGGCCAGTGATTGCCTAGACATTTGGCCCAGGGGTAGACATGGTCCATGGCAGCAGGCTAGGGTTGGGAGGAGGTTTCCAAGAAAGGCAGTAATGTGCATCTTCCTGGTCTCCCAAGGCTTCCCCAGCAAGCCTGCACTGCTCACCAAGGCCCTGACCCAACTCAGGCCAAATACTCAAGGAGCCAAACATTCAAGGACTGACAACTTCAACCTGTGCTCCTCCCAGGTCACCCCCACCCACAGACTGATGTCTGCCTTTGTGTTAATTTCAATTTACATATGAAGATCAAATATTTATACTTTTTCCCTTTACAATTTATTTAATCATTATGATCAAATTCACCTCTTCAGAGTAATACTTTCTGATTGAGATATATAGATACACACACACAAACACACACACACACACACACACACACACATATATTCACACACTGAGTGGCCAGATTATTATGACCACTCCATCAGTACTTCGTTGGGCCACCTTTTGCCTTCAATACTGCAGCAATTCTTCTTGGCATTGACTCCACGAGATATTGAAAGGTGATGCAAGGAATCTGATGATTAGCACTGTCCAGTTCTGTGAGACTTGATGGTTGTGGACACAGCTGCCTGATGGCTCTTTTAACTTCATCCCACAAATAATTGGATTGAGATCTGGTGATTGTGGGGCCACCTAAGCAAGGCAAAGTCTCCCTCATGTTCTTGAAACCATTCCTGCACCATGCATTGTTCCACACAAATTAAAAGGCCAAATCATGCCAGGAAAACATGCCCCAAACCATAATACTGTCCCCACCAGCTTGAAGGATTGTACTCATGCAGGTGGGGGTGCATGTTTTCATGCTGTTTCCACCAAATCCTCACTCTGCTATCTGCATGATGCAATTGGAAACATGATTCATCAGATCACATGACTTTTTCCCAATGCTTGACTGTCCAATCCTTGTGTTCCTGTGGGAATTGGGACATTTTATCTTAGTAACTGCAGACAGCAAAGGTGTTTTTTTTTGTTTTGTTTTTTAAAATATATTTTTTATTTATTTTTTTACAGAGAGGAAGGGAGAGAGATAAAAAGTCAGAAACATCGATGAGAGAGAGACATCGACCAGCCACTTCCTACACACCCCACAGTGGAGATGTGCCTGCAAGCAAGGTACATGCCCCAACCGGAATCGAACCTGGGACCTTTCAGTCCGCAAGCCGACCCTCTATCCACTGAGCCAAACCGGTCTTGCCAGACAGCAAAGGTGTTTGAACAGGCCTTTGGCTTCCATATCCCATACAATGCCGTGTAAGGCTAGTTTGCCTACAAACATCAGGTGGTCATAGTAATCTGGCCACTCAGTATATATTCACTTATGTATTTTTTTAACTTAATGGATTTTCAGCTTAATTGATTTCCTAATATAAATAATCCTGAGTGACCTTCACAGCCTTTGAATTCCTGCTTCATTTTTCAAAATGAATGGCACAGAGTTGCCTGATCAAAATCACCTGCAGCCCCTCTGAGAGAGCCCATGGTCTGCATAGCTCACTGCAGAGCCGTGTGACCTCCTAAGCAAGCATGGAGATGCGCCAGGTTTATTCACTGAAATCTCGTGGGAATCACAAGGGTCCCCAGATAGTCAAGACAAATGGGAGCATAGAGGCCTTGTCAATATACCAGAATGGCCAAAGCCACTCTGAGCATGAGTCTAACTGGGCCAAGATACCATGCGCAGGTGCAAGGACACAGACCCTTCTGCAGCAAATGATGGATGGCACTGTGGGAAGTCAGCCTTCTTTGTCTTTTGATAATAGACAGGCTACTGACCAAAGCGTGGCTGGAGAGCAGCTGGGCAGAGCAGAGCCAAGAGAGCATAGAGAAGCAGAAGCAGAAGTAGAAGATGTAACTCCTACACATGCAGAGAGAAGAGAGCTCAGGCAGCTGAGAACTGGTGCTGCTGCGATGTGAGACTCAGACCTCACAGAGAGCTCAGATACAGCTGCCATGCTACTTCGCCAGGGTGCTGGGCTACAGAGGCTGCAGAGGTTGCTGAGGTTGAGGCTGCAGCTCTAGGGAGAGCTCAGGCACAGTTGCTGTGTAAAGTAGGTGTCTCAGGGGCAATGTGCAGTTGTTCAAATAATTGCTATGGATGCAGAGACTGATGCTGCTTTGTGGGAAGATAGACATATTCACCAGCCGGTGTCCAGTTGCCTGCCTAGGTAGGACTGCTGTGCCACTGGCTTATGAATAAATACTCATTTTATATACCCACAACCTCTCATGGCTTCTTCGTCCAAGACCCCTGGTGTCCAAGGAGATCCAGCCCCAGGCAGGGAGGCTCAGGCCCAACACCTGTGACTAGTGAGCAGAGGACAGAGGAGGAATTTGGACTAAGTTCCCAACAGTTGGCACAGAAGTACCTGCCCTGGCGCAGTCGGGAGCATGGAGAAGAATATATGGACTCGGAGCAGTGGTGCCATGCAGAGCTCCTGCTGCCTCTAGCTCTTTGTAAGCTTTCCCTGGTTCCCAAACAGAAGATGGGTTTATTGTTCGGTCACACCTAACAGGGCTTCTCCAACGTCAGTGTGCATAGGAGCCATGAAGAGAGCTCATGAGAATCACAGGTGCCTGGGCCCACCCAGGAACAGTGGAGGCTGGGTGGACAGGGACCCAATTTCCACAGGTGCTCCAGACACACAGTGCTGTTTATCCCTACCCCCAACCCCCCCCAGGAGATTCAGAAGAACAGCCAGGGCTGAGAACCAGTAATTTAACAGTTATCAAGAACAGGTAACAAAGGGACTGGAGGTCAAGTTAGACCTGGAGGGAGACCATCCCTGCATGATGTCACTTACCACCTGTGCTGGGGATAGGACAGTGCTCCTGAGAAAACCTTGAGATTGTGGGCGCTGGGGTTCACCCATTCTATTTGTATCAGCAGCCATAAAGGGTATCTTTCAAGAGAAAAAGAACTTTTAAAGTAAAAATATCTTGAGATTTTTAAAACTTGATTTGAAAAGGGCCTGTGACAGTGGGAGGGAAGCTGAAACCGGTTTGGTTCAGTGGGTAGAGCGTAGGCCTGCGGACTGAAGGGTCCCAGGTTCGGTTCCGGTCAAGGGCATGTATCTTGGTTGTGGGCGCATCCCCAGTAGGGGGCGTGCAGGAGGCAGCTGATCGATGTCTCTCTTTCATCGATGTTTCTAACTTTCTATCCCTCTCCCTTCCTCTCTGTAAAAAAAAAAAAAATCCATAAAATATATTAAAAACAAAAAAGGAATGGAGGGAAATCCTTGATAAAGGGAAGCTGGAGTCAGGATGAGAGGGCCGTGCTTGCCACGTCTGTGCTACTCAGATGGGTGAGCGGCTCCCGAGGGAGGCTAGCCTGAGCTCCAGAAGGAACTCAGCAGGAAACCCTAGGGGCAGGGAAGCTCCATTTGCTGCACTGGCTTCGGAGCATTACCTCCTGGGTCCTGCCATTGGAGAAGAGAGCTATTGGAAAGGACTCCGGTTTCCCCCTTTTATGTAAAGAGATAATTCATAGTGTGAACTGTGGTGGACGGCAGTGTGGCATAGATGTGTAAGAAGTCCTGGGTGAAGTGTTAATTCTGACATTCTTCCTCAAGTACCCTGATCTGTCTTTGGGAAGTCCCAGTTCCCCCTAACCCATCACCACAGAGAAAAGGCTAATGGCGTGGTTCATCACTAATGTGGTCACCAAAACACTGCTGCCTGTAGGCACATGCTGGGGTGGTTCTCCCTGTGCCCCTGGCCTTTGAATTGCTTTGGTCGATACTGAAACGTGCGTGAAACTAACTTGTGTCCAACCTAGGAGGAAACTTGAAGAACCAGGACATGATTTACCTCTTTCCCTCCTCCCCACCCTGAGGCAAACAGAAATGCTTCAGATGGTGGCTGATCTATTAGCTTAACTTAATGAAGGAGGACATGGGGGAGCAGAATACCCAGCCAGCCCACAGTGGATATGTACACACGTGAGAAATAAACCTCATTGATCTGTATCAGAAACTTGCAGGGTTATTACTGCAGCCTGACCTAGCATAGCCTTACTGATTCAGTGGTAATGACAATGGCTCATGGATGGCCTTTTCAAGAACAAGGACCTCTTTTCATTTTAATATCCATTGACAAAGAAAATACTTGTTGTCTAAAACCTACTTGGGCCCTGGCCAGTGTAACTCAGTTGGTTAGAGCACCATCCTGGACACCAGAAGGTCGTGGGTTTGATTCCTGGTCAGGATGCATATCCACACTACTTGTTCAATCTCTGGTCGGGTGTGTGAGCATGCGGAAGGCAACTGATGGATGTTCTTCTCTCTCAAATCAGTAAATAAACATATCCTTGGGTAAATTTAATCTACTCTGAATTTAATAACATTTTAATACATTTTTTATTAATCATAACCTTTACATATATTTAAAAATTAGTACCAACCCCACGAGTGGTGTACATCAGTAGCAGACAGTTCTTCGTAACATGAGCAGGTAGATTTGAGGGCCCTGTGCAGTTTGCATTCCCCAGGGTTCAGGTAACATAGACTTATCCTGGGATACAAAAGCCAAGAGGCTTTTGGAAAGCACAGCCCTGCCTTTATCTCACCGTGCGCTTAGAGATGGCAGTTTCCTTGCTGTTCGGGCAATAGTTAGCCACAAAGCAGCAATATGCCACCTGTCCCCTCGTTCCACAAGGGATCCCACAATAGTGTGATAATAAGTAAGAATTTTGAAAACAGTAAGAGCAATTTTAAAGTAATATTATTTCCGTCCCCAAATTTGTGTGTCCTCAAATGACATTTAATCTTTGCCTTAAAAAAATACCCCCCCAAAAAATGGCTTCATGGCAGTGCTATTATAAACTGTCTGACAATTAGAGGCAAGTTCATTTGTCCTTTCAAAATAATGCCTCATGCATTCACAACCAATATCTAAACCTCTGAAATACCGACAGCTAAGCAAAGACTCAATATTATTTCAAGAAATGAAGGAAGAGAAACTAGCAAAGCTCAAGAATGAAAGCAAAATAATCAAGACATAAACAGTGAATTCCTGTATAAGGGTGGACAAAAGTAGGTTTACAAAGTGTATTTTTGTAATATTTATTCTGGTGTTATGTATTTATAATAAAATGATAAACCTATTTTTGTCCACCTCTGTATAAGCATAACACTAGAGTTTATCATTTCTCAAAGGACAAGGTCAAAATTCAAGTATAAGAAAACATCATTTTTAAAAAATTAGTCCTTGGTCCTTCAAGGTGATGTGCATTGGAAACTCCTGAGGGCTTGTCCAGGGACTGCGGGCCTCCTCCCTTCACTGCTACCCCAGGTTAGGGCTCAGTAGGTCAGGGGTGAGCCCAAGAATTTGCATTTCTAATAAATTCCAGGTGATGGCCCTTTGAGAACCATACAGCCACCTGTGGCCAACTTCTCTGCTTGTCTGGATCGGATGTGCTGGCAAGAAGGAAGATTCCCAGATGCCCCTACAAGGTGCTCTGGGCACAGACCAGGGTTGAGCTATTATCCATCTGCTCACACTAGGGCTGCCTTGCCTGACAGCCAGCAGGGGCCTGTCTGTCACCTTGGAATGCCCCAATTGCACCTCAGGGAATCAGGCGTGACTAGTCTGGGGTGGACCCTGGGTTAAAAGCAGGTTGGGGATCCATAGTGAGGCAGTGGCTCAATCCCACCTGCTCTCCTGAAGCATCTGAGTGCCTTTCAATGAATACCCAGTCCTGGCTCCACTCCAAGCACCTTATCAGAACATCTAGGGCAAGTGCCTGGGGCTTGTCCTGTTTCTTTGGCTTTTGTTTTTAATCAATAGACTTTATTTCTTAGAGCAATTTTATGTTTACAAACAGAATGAACAGAAAGTACAAAGCATCCTCATAAACTCCCTCCCACACTCCACCTCTCCTCTCTCCTATTAATAATTCATTGGTGTGGTGTATTTGTTACAACTGCTGGCCACTCAGGAATTGGTGAACATTGGAAGGTTATTATTAACTAAAGCCCATCGTTTACATCAGTGTTCACAGTTGTACAGGTCTGTGGTTTTGGCAAATAATGCATAATGTCACGTATCAACATTGTGTATCATACACAGTGATTTCAGCCTTGCTGTTTAAAAAAACAAAACAAAAAAAAACAAGATTCAGAAGAACAGGCAGGGCTGAGAACTAGTAATTTAACAATTATTAATAACAGGTAACAAAATAACTAAGAACTTCCCTATCTTTGTTATTTTTTTAAAATTCCTCATCTAGTTCCAAGTAATGATGAACAGCAAAATCAAAAGGGACTGGAGGTCAATCAAAATAAAAAGCAATAAAGAGATGCACACCAAATAAAACCACTTGGATGCTATTTGCTGGTAACTAGTAAAAGCCTAACGTTTGCTAATGTGTTGCATTGGCATCCCTCCTGGGTGTAACTGGTGGAGTGGAAGCCAGTAAAACCTCTTTGGGGGAGTATTTTGGCACTATCCACCAAAGTACAACTGCACTAACCCTTGAACCCACCAATTCTGCTTCTAAAAATCTATTGTGTAAAGGGTCAGAGGTGCAAGGTTATTTGTTGCAAAATTGTTGGTAATTGCAAAAGATTGATGATGATAAGCTAAATGCCCATTAGCTGGGACTAGTTAAATAGATGATGGAAGATTCATGAGGCATTATACAGCCTACCAAAGGCTGCTCTTTGTGAGCCATTATGCAAAGATCTTCAACAAATAAATACATGAAAATGCAAGTGTAATGCATTTTATAATATTCTACCCTTTGGGGGAGAAAGAAGAATAAAACATAAATATATAAATTAATTTGTTGTATAATTATAAAAGTAATCATATGGGAATAATCTACCAGAAACTGATTGATTGCCTCAGTAAGGGGTAGCTGGGATAAGGGTTGTAAAGAGTATACTATGTTTGTACCCTTGAACTTTAAATCATGAGACTGAATTATACTAAAAAGGATTGGTGGTATTTTTTAATATGTTTATATTGATTTTAGAGAAAGAGTAAGAGAGAGGGATAGAGAGATAGAAACGTCAATTGGCTTCCTCCTTCCTTGATCCCCAGTGGAGTGAGACCAAAACCCTGATTGGGAATCAAACCCATGACCTCTCAGTTCATGGGTTGACACTCAACTACTGAACAATACCAGCTCTGCAAGAATTTGTTTAATGGGCCCATTTTTAGGTCCAGCAATTTCAATTTTAGGAACTGATTCTATGGGAGAAGAATTAAATTATTGTACAATTTTTCATTGATAAGTATTATAAATTTAAAACCTACATTATAAAAGACCAGGAGCTGTCATGACCTAAATGACCAGACTGATGACTGATCACTACGAAGTGCATGAAGTATCTCTTGGTCCCTCCCCCATGGCCCACAGGCTCCTATAACAGCAAGACTGGCAGCTGGCAGGCAGATGGTGAGGTGGGAGGGACAAGGTCATTAGCCTCTGGCCCAGGGCCAGGTCAGAGGCCTAATGACTTCGCCACTGCCATGGTGGCTGCAGATCAGTCCCAGAGAGAGGCCAGGAGAGAGAGGCAGGGCCTGATCCACAGCCACCTAGGCTGCTGGTGAGACCCAGAGAAAGAGAGAGGCGGGTCCTGATCCGCAGCTGCCGAGGAGGCTGCAGATCAGGCCTAGAGATAGGTCGGGAGATGCTGCCTGGCATAGTAACTGACCAATCAGAACCAAATCTGGATGAACTGCAAGAAGCCAATGGCTGCCTAGGAGGTGGAGCTTTTGACACCGACTGGCATAGAAACTGACCAATCATGCCAAAACTGGTTTGGCTCAGTGGATAGAGCATCAGCCTATCGACTGAAAGGTCCCAGGTTCAATTCGGGTCAAGGGCAGGTACCTTTGTTGCGGGCACATCCCTAGTAGGGGATGTGCAGGAGACAACTGATCAATGTTTCTAGCTCTCTATCTCTCTCCCTTCTTTCTGTAAAAAATCAATAAAATATATATATATTTTTTAAAGTAAAAAAAAAACCTGACTAATCAGAACCTAATCTGGGTGAACTGCAAAGGTAGAACTTAATGTGGAGGCTCAGGGGGAGTTTTAAGGGTAACAGCTGTTTGGTGTAAGGTTAAGAAAGTGGTTCAAATTTTTAATGACTGGTTTGGCAGTATAGTGTATATGGCTAGCTATCAGTCCAGATATAGAGATTATGTATTTTTGTCTACCAAGAGCATCTCCTCCTGATGAAAAGGATTCCCCATCCCCATTTAAGCAATCCTATCCTATACAATCTACTTTTACTAATAAAAGAGTAATATGCTAATTAGACCAGGTCAATGGCTATCTTCCAGACGTCCGACTTCTTTCTGAACAAAGCCATGGTGGTGGGGGCCAAGGCAGATGCAGTGAGAAGCAATCAGGCCAGCAGGGGAGAGTGTTTGGAGTGACATCAGGCCAGGAGGGGTTAGGGGCAATTAGGCCAGCAGGGAGGGCAGTTGGGAGCAACCAGGCTGGCAGAGGAGGTCTATTGGGGGTGAACTGGCCAGCAGGGAAGGACAGTTGAGGCAAGATCAGGCCTGCAGGGGAGAGCAGTTGGGAGCAATCAGGCAGGGAGGAGAGGGCAGTTAGGGGCAACCAGGACAGCAGGCAGAGAGGTTAGGACAATCAGGCAGGCAGGCAGAGGGATTAAGGGCAATCAGACAGGCATGTAGAGTGTTAGAGGTGATCAGGTAGGCAGGCAGGGGAGCGATTAGGAGCTAGCAGTCCCTGATTGTGAGAGAGACGTCGGATTGCAGAGGGTGCAGGCTGGGCTGAGGGAATGCTTTCTATGCATGAATTTCATGCAATGGGCCTCTACTATTATTATAAAAGATAAGCAGAAAAATGTATAATATATAAATTATAATACATTATAAATTATAAACAAAAAAATCTGTTTTTATTTATAATATGGAAAATAAGAAGCAACTTACATGTCCAAAACCAGGACATGATTATAAAAACAGTGCTGCTTTCGAATGCTGAAATACCATGTAGCCATTTAAATGGTGGTGGAGAAGTGCATTCATGGTATAGAAAAAATGTTCATGAGACTTTGCTGAGTTTTTAAAAGGCAAATTAAACAAACAATATGCATTGTATTTTGTCATTTCAACAAATATTTACAGGTTCATAGAAATAAGACTAGAATGTGGCTTACCAAAATTTGATAGTATTTCTCTGGTATAATTATGATATTTTTTTCAATTTATCTATATCTTGTGGATCTTTTTACTTTTAGAATGAACATTATATATATATAATTTATTTATTTTTATTTTTACAAAGCCAGGGCACAGATTGTAGCCTTTCAAAAAGCATTTTATTTTAAAAAGAATATTCCCGATAGAAATGGCTTCTGGTCAGCCAACTTCAGGAAGCGAAGAAGATATCTAGGAAGCCCATCAGTGGCAGAATGTGATCTTCAAGAATAACATCAAGGAATTGGACTTTTGGAGGGAGTTGGGGATTCATTATTCTGAAAATAGAGAAATAAAAGAATTAAACATTTAAACTTGCATTTCTATTGATTGAAGGGTAATTTTTTTTATAGTATTCCAGCTCATAAATGAAGAAGGAATGATAGAATTAGAATATCACTACTTTGCAAATTCTTAATAAAATAATATATTTAAGTAATGACCATCAGTGACCACTAACATTACAAAACAGAAAGGCACTCAACATAATGTGCTCTCAGATGCAAGTGCCCAGCACCACCTCTGAGGCGTTCTTGCCAAAAATCTAAGCTGTATCAGATCAAATCTCAACTTAACTACCAGTTCTGAGAAAAAAAAAAACAGGGAACAAAAGAATATGCTGAACTGCCATCAGCCAAAATATCAGCCAAATACAGAAAGGAGGGAATTATGCAGGATGGGATTGGATAAGGGGACACAGAGTCCAAAAGATCTAGGGCATAGATTGGTTAGGGGAAGGACCCAATGCAGCAAGTCCCTGCAGGCCTAGGAATTGATTGGCTGGTTTCAAAAAGCACCTGGTCCTGCCCTGCCTGGTAGGTGTTGCTCAAGGGGGGAAGCATTGACCTAGGAACTAAGAGGTCACAGTTGGATTCAGGTCAGGACACATGCCCGGTTGCAGGCTCCATCCCCAGGATGGGACAAGCAGAGGGCAACTGATCCATGATTCCCTCTCATCATTGATGTTTCTATCTCTTTCTCTTCCTCTCTGAAATCAATAAATATATATACTTAAAAGCGCCTAGTCTTTCCCAAGCTTAAAGCAGTTGCCGGGGGCCCACAGGAGACCACATGAGCCCCAAACGGTGCCTAGGCACAGTGCAGCCCACTTGCCAGCCTAAGCCAGCCGGATGGGGCCAGGGACTGAACTGCACTGAGCCCATGGTACAGAGTTTCTGGATCTGATGACGAGGAGGCTGGACTTTTTTCAGAGCAGGACAGACAGCTGAGACCTGGGGAGATTTATTTTAATCCCAACAAATCTTACCACTAAACATTATCCTCCCATGTGTGGGTCTCAGAAATGCTTTTCTTACAACTCTGTGAAAGGACCCCATTTCCATCAGCAACAGAGCTATGGACAAATTTTTTGTGTAATTATATTTTTGCTTTTTAAAAATTGAGATAATATCATGATTATGTTTTGTTTTTGAACATTAAAATGTTTACAGGTAAGATGATATGATGTTCTATAGGTAGAGAAATAGTTTTCTAAATTCTTCTGGCTAGACTAGTAATCAAACTAACATGAGACAGATTAACAGGATAAAATTACCAAATATATATATATATATATATATATATATATATATATATATATAAAATATATTTTTATTGATTTTATTTTTTTTCATTTTTTAAAAAAATAAATCTTTATTGTTAAGATTATTACAGTTGTTCTTCTTCCCCTCCTCCAATTGCTCCCTTCCACCTGATTCTCACCCTACCCCATGTCCTTAACACCCTTCCCCCACCCCCTCTGTCCTTGTCCATAGGTGTATGATCTTTGTCCAATCTCTTTCCACACCCTCCACATCCTTTTCCCTCTGATAATTGTCAGTCCACTCCCTTTTTATGCCCCTGGTTCTATTATATTCACCAGTTTATTCTGTTCTTCAGATTTTTTATTCACTTGATTTTTAGATTCACTTGTTGACAGATATGTTATCACTTTGTTGTTCATAATTTTTATCTTTACCTTTTTCTTTCTCTTAGAGAATACCCTTCAGCATTTCATATAATACTACTTTGGTGGTAATGAACTCTTTTAGTTTTTTCTTGTCTGTGAAGCTTTTTATCTGATCTTCAATTCTGAATGATACCTTTGCTGGAGTGTAATCTTGGTTGTAGGTTCTTGTTATTCATCACTTTGTGTATTTCTTGACGTGCCCTTCTGCCCTGCATAGTTTCTGTTGAGAAATCAGCTAACAGTTGTATGGGTATTCTCTTGTAGATAAAAAACTGTTTTTCTCTTGCTGCTTTTAATATTCTCCTTGTCTTTTGCCCTTGGCATTTTAATTATGATGTGTCTTGATGTGATCCTCTTTAGATTCCTCTTGTTTAGGGTTCTCTGCACTTCCTGGACTTGTAAGTCTATTTCTTTCACCAAGTAGAAGTTTTTTGTCATTATTTCTTCAAATAGGTTTTCAGTATCTTGCTCTCTTTCTTCTTCTGGAAACCCCATAATTCAGATGTTGGTATGCTTGAAGTTGTCCCAGAGGCTCCTTACACTTTTGGATTCTTTTTTCTTTTCCAGTTGGGTGTTTTTTGTTTCTTTGTATTTCAAATCTTTGACTTGATTCTTGGGATCCTCTAGTATGCTGTTGGATTTCTGTATATTATTCTCTATTTCAGTCAGTGTATGCTTAATTTCTTATTGGTCCTTTTTCATATCCTTCAGGGTCTCACTAAATTTCTCCAAAGATTCCAGAGTAACCTTATAACTTTGATTTTGAACTCTATATCCATTTCTTTCATTTGTGACATGTTTCTTTGTCTCCACATTTTGGCTGCTTCTCTGTGTTTTTTTCTATGTGTTGGGTAGCTGCTAAGTCTCCTTGAGTTGATAGAGTGGCCTTTTGTGGTTGGTATTCTATAGGGCCCAGTGTCTCAGCCTCCCCAGTCACCAAGGTGGACACTCTTGGTGCATCACCTCTTTGTGGCCTGTTTGTACAGCCTTGTTGTAGTTAACCCTTGATTGATGTTGATATCACTGGGAGGAATTGACCTCCAGGCCAGTTGGCTGTGATGACCAGCTGTGTCTACACTGGAAGATCTGTTGCACAGGGAACACCTTTATGGAGCAGGCCTTGCTTCAGTGGAGCTTGGTGCTCACTGAGTCTGCCATTTGAGTGTGTCTCTTATGGATGTGAAGAGTTGTATTCTGAAATGGTCTTACGCTGACCATTGGGTACACTGGCTCTTGAGTCTCCAAGGAGTTGCAAGGTCAGCCACTGTCTGGGGCTGCCCAGCTGGAGCTACAGAGACATCTGCAGATTCCTCCTCTTTGTATGGGGTTTGGAAGCATCCAGATGAGGCCCAGCTGTGAAGCAAAGCCACTGCTGCCAGGTTGTGGGCTTTCTTTTGGAATCTCTGGGGCTCTCTGACCCAGCTGCAGTTTGGGCAAAAGAACAGGCCATTCATAAGCAAGAGCCACTGCTCACAACTTGGGTGTGGTTGTAAATTGGGTGGGTGGGGTCTCTGGGAATCACCAGAGCGGAACAAACAACAATGGCTGCCCTGAACCTGAGAAGTTACTGCTTCTCCGCATGCTGCATCCCCACGCAGGAACAATGATCATTGTGAGCACCTCTAAGAGTAAGCCACCCTCGTGTTCCTGTCCCGATGCCAGATAGTCCAGTTTCTCCCTGTTTGTGTCTGGGTCCCCCAGAGTATCATCCAGAACTGGAGTTCTGAGCAAGTGGGAGCTTGTATCTCCCTCCTGGTTTAAAAAGCAGTACATTTGGATGCCAGCACTTTCCACGCCTCAGCACCTCTTACCAGTCTCAATGAGGTTTCTTCATGTCTCTAGTTGTGGAACTTCCACTCAGCCAGCTTTCCCGTGGTTCTGAGTGATAGTTGTTCTCCTGTTTAGTTGTGGTTTTGAAGTGCTTGTGAGAGGCAGCGAATATAGGTGATTACCTATGCTGCCATCTTGGCTTCTCTAGTTCCTCCATTTTAATAAAAAGCAAACCCAACAAGGTGAGCTCAGGGAAGATAGAAACCTCCCATACAAAGAAGAGCAAAAGTTCATTTCTATTTATTTATTTTTTAAATATATTCTATTGATTCTTCATAGAGAGGAAGGGAGAGGGATAGAGAGCCAGAAACATCAATGAGAGAGAGACATCGATCAGCTGCCTCCTGCACGCCCCCTACTGGGGATATGCTTGCAACCAAGGTACATGCCCTTGACTGGAATCCAACCTGGGACCTCTCAGTCCGCAGGCCGATGCTCTATTCACTGAGCCAAACCAGTTTTGGCTATTTTTATTGATTTTAGAGAAGGGAGAGAGAGAAACATCAATGATGAGAGAGAACCATAGATTGGCTGCCTCCTGCATGCCCTCCACTAGGGATTGAGCCTGCAATCCCTTGACCAGAATTGAACCTGGTACTTTTCAATCTGCAGGCTGATGCTCTATCCACTGAGCCAAACCGGCAAGGACACCATATATATTATTGAAAAGAGCTTTATTGGGTAAAATATGAGTTTTTAGGGTGAAATAGGCAAGTTTAGGAAATTTTTAAAATTAAGGGGTCCATGAAAAAAAACACAAGGCCATGGAGTTGCAAAACGGTACATAAGACAAGGGAGCAGCAGAAATTACATTTCCATAAGAGAAGGGAGCTGGGAGTAGCAAAAGGTACACATTTACAGAGTAAAGGGAAGGAGGAAGAAAGCCCAAAGAGAATAGAACAATGAGGGAGGAGAGCCCACGTGTCCTCCCATGTGAGGTTTGACCTTTGGGATCAGGAGTTGCTATAATGACCAAATCAGAAGGAGATGGTGACCAGTCAGAGGGATATCAAGGCACAAAGATCTGCAGCCTTTATAAACTATAGGGAAAAGGGACTCGGTGGGACTCTTCCCTGCCCCAACCCCCTCCCCCCACATGGGAGTCTGTACCTGTTCTTCAATAAATTTTCACCTTTGCTATACCATCTTCCATCCATAGTTTCATTCTTTTACTGAAGCATAGTAACTTCCATCTTGTATAAAACTGTTTGAATTCTTTGTTATTGTTAGATAGTTCCCAGTCTTGTAAACTCTGTCATTATAAACTGTCACTTTAAGACAGTCTCTTATTCTATAAAATGACTGTTTTTAATTTAAATAATAGAAAAAGATAAACTTAACTGTCTGACCTTGAAAGCTAGCCATCCAATGTAATAGGCTAATATAGACTAACTAGAGGCCCATTGCAGGAAGATTCCTGCAATAGGGCTTCCTGCTGCAGTCTCTGCTATCCCACTGCAGTCTCTGCTTCCCTCCCTTCTCAGCAGCCCTGCCTGCTTCCCTACCTCACCTGCTTCCTTTCCTTCTCCTCTGCCCCATCTGCTTCCCTCCCTTCTCCACCACCCCATTTGCTTGCTTCTCACAGCTTTCCTCTCTTCTTCACCACTTGGCTTTCTTCTACACTGTCTTCAGTCTTCACTCTGCACCAGGATATGTGAATTAACCACCATCTTGGGTTAATTCGCATACTCTCTCTGATTAGCTGGTGGGCATGGCTGGTGGGCATGGCTTGTGAGTATAGTAGAGATACAATTTGTATATTACTCTTTCATTAGATAGGATACTGATAATAATTCCCATATTCTTATGCCAAGTACTAACCCATTATGTATTCAAGATTACAACTATCTATAACAATAACTCAAAGGCTCAAAAAGTATAAATATGGGAGACTTCCAGACTTCAGAGATTTGGAAAAGACACCTCCCTATGGGCCTCGTACAATAAATGATTCCTAATTAATTAGCTCATTGAGGCATTTTGTATCTCATTCGATGATTTATGATACAACATTACTCCAATGGACAAAGAGCTGGGGAAAAGCCATCCTTCCCAAGGAACACCATGCGATCCAATCCAAAATTCCCATTTCATTATGTGTGTACATATGAGACCCAGGACACATTGGGCAGTTGAGATTTACATGCCATTCTGGACAGTGGAGAAAGAGGCAGGGTTCTGGGATTTCAAAGGGACAGTAGCTAATTCACAGGTTGATGAGAAAGGGAAACATATTCTTGCCAGGCCCCCCAGAAACAACAGGACACAGAAGGGGTTCTAATAGGAATTACTTGGGTTCTCCCTGTCTGCCATGCTTAATTCTTATGTGGTAAGGTGAATATGCTAATGTTTTTTTCCTGAAGCAGGTCTTTCTATCTGAATTCCAGGGAGGGAGGGCAAAGTTCCTAAGGTTTAAAAATAACCACCTTAAAATAATCAATATTCCCCAAAGGCATATTTTGGAATGGCAAACTCTGCTTCCCCTCAATATCTAGGATTTCCTTCAAAATAATATCTAGTAGTATCAAGTGGAAGTGACTGGACGTGCACTACAAATGAAACTAGCTGTGAATTGATCATTGCTGAATCTAAATTATAAGTGCATAGATCTTCATTATACTTTTAGAAACAGTTAATATTTTTCCATTATAAAACAAATGAAAGAAAGATAATGATGCCTGCCTATCTCAAACCCCACTCCCAGCACAGAGAGTGGAAGGCTGAGGCTGCCAGCTTTGCTTCTGGGACAGAAGGGAGGGAACCGAAGAGGCTGAGCATACTTGGCAGCTAGTGCCTGTAAAGAAAGCCAGCTGGTTTGAATCAGTGGGGAACCAGCTGAGGCCTGAAGCTTGTCGTGAAAAATAAAAACTAGAGAATCCAAGATGGCGGCATAGGTAAACACCTACACTGCTGCCTCGCACAACAATTTCAAAACTACAACTAAAAGACAGAACTGACATCATCCAGAACCACAGGAAAGATGGCTGAGTGGAAGTTCTACAGCTAGAGGGAAGGAGAGGGGCTCACGGAGACCCAGAGGAGCTGCAAAAAGCTGAGGTACGGAGACTCGCGCACTGAGAGAGCAGGTGCCAGCGTACCTGGCTGGTTTTCTCTGGCAGGAGGGAAACAGAGACTCCCAACAGCATTGAACCCCTTATCTTATGACACTAAACCCCAGATCCAGCCGAAACTCATACGGGGGGAGTTTGGACTGTGAAAAGGGAGAGGTGCACGGGAATTTAGGGGAGTCGCAAAAGATCAGAGGTCTGATGGCACGCACGGCACTGCACAGAGGACAGATTGCTGACTGTGCCACTGGCTTTCGCGAGTGGGCAGGAGACAGACCCTCCCAACTGTGCCACTTCTGACTCCACTAAGCCCCTGTTTTGGGTGAAACCCTGGGGACCTAGACTCGTGTGGTCCTGGAGCGCAGGGGAGCCGGAAAGGCAGTGGTCTAGAGGCACTGCGGGCAAGAGCACACAAGCACCACTCCAGGGATTACCCAGTCATGTGAGACTCAGGGGCCATAGTGGGCGGGGCCGACTGGAAGGCAAGGCAGTCCCTTAAGCCCTGAGACTCCACCCATCCCAAGCTCAACAGAGGCTTCTTCAGTTTTGCAAGTCTGGTATCATAAGGCTGAATCCAACACAGAAGTTCTCCCAGCATAGTGAAAATGCCAAGACAAGGGAAGGGATCACAAACAAAAGAAATGGAGGAAAACAAACGACTGGATATAGAGTTCAAAACCACGCTTAAAAGGTTTTTCAAGAATATCCTAGAAAAGTTGGATAAAGTTAGTGAGAGCCAAGAGGAGATGAAAAAGAACCAACTAGAGACACTGACTGAAATAAAAAATATTATACAGAGTCCTAACAGCAGACTAGAGGAAGGCAAGAATGAAGTCAAAAATTTGAAATATAAAGAAGCAGAAAACACTCAATTGGAAAAGCAAGAAGAGAAAAGAATCCAAAAATGTGAAGATAATGTAAGGAGCCTCTGGGACAGCTTCAAGCGTACCAACATCAGAATTGTGGGGGTGCCAGAAGAAGAGAGAGAGCAAGATACTGAAAACCTATTTAAAGAAATAATGACTGAAAACTTCCCACATCTGGTAAAAGAAATAGACTTACAAGTCCAGGA